>CAUYQU010060215.1:0-10172 GCA_963574635.1 Cheracebus regulus
TCCACCTGCCTCGGCCTCCCAAAGTGCTGGGATTACAGGTGTGGGCCACCGTGCCTGGCAGATAAATGACTTGTTTAAGATCACATAGCCCGGTTTAACTCAGGTCTAGTTATATGCTTGTCTCTCCCTCTAGACCATAAGCTCTGTGAGGCCAGGCTTATCTCTATATTCACCTTTGTATGTCCAGCATGTAGCACACAGCCCGGCTTAAAGTTGGTGGTCAAAAATGTTCACTAAATAATTAAGATCTCTAGCTTCACAGCCTGTTCCATAGCTAATACAACACTTTGCTTTCCTGTCAAAATACGCCAGCCTGGGTGACGTGGTGAAACCCTTCCTTTACCAAAAATCAGCTGGATTTTTGTGGCGGTGCTCACCTGCAGTCCCAGCTGCTTGGGAAGCTGAGCTGGGAGGATTGCTTGAACATGGGAAGTCGAGGCTGCAGTGAGCTGTGATCATGCCACTGCACACCAGACTAGGGAACACAGTGTTGTAACCCTGTCTCAAAAAAAAAAAAAAATTCCATCCAGTCATTAAAATATCCTGCAGCTGTTAAAAATTATAGTTTGCTTAAAGTAAAACATAGTTCACCTATATAATAGAATGATACACAGTTATCAAAAACTATGTTTGCACCTACCTAGGGACACACACACACACACACACACAAAATTATGTTGAAGATTACTGGAATGGAGCTGCTGGTAGACTAGGCACTGATAGAGTTCGCCACCAGGATGATGACATTCTATCCCTGGTGGCCTCAGTTCATTGCCACCCACTGCTCCACTAGCCTCTGTCCCAACCCCAATCCCAGCCCAGCTCCAATTTCCTCCCTAAGCCTAACCCTAACATAGCAGCCCAGAGGCTCAGAAGTCATCACCGTCATCATCACCACCATTATTATATTATTATAGCCTACACTATTACTAAGTGTAGCCTATTTAGTATTATTGTATTACTCACTATTGCTAGTATAGCCTACACTATTACTTTTTTTTTTTTTTTGAGACAGAGGCTTATTCTGTTGCCCAGGATAGAGTGCAGTGGCACGATCTTGGCTCACTGCAACCTTTGCCTCCTAGGTTCAAGTAATTCTTCTGCCTCAGCCTCCTGAATAGGTGGGATCACTGGCGCCCACCACCATGCCCAGCTGCTTTTTGTGTTTTTAGTAGAGACGAGGTTTCACTATGTTGGCCAGGCTGGTCTTGAACTCCTGACCTCAGGTGATCCACCCACCTCAGCCTCCCAAACTGCTGAGACTACAGGTGTGAGTTCACTGCACCCAGCCAAGCCTACACTATTATTAAATGAGCACTTAATATGTGCCTGACTGAGTATTTCATATACAATCTCACTTAATACCTATAACCTGGGTTGAGTATTACTCCCATTTTGCAGAGAAGAAAACTGAGGCTTAGCAGGATTAAATCACTTGCCCAAATCAAACAGCTTAATAGGTAAGCAGCAGAGCTGGGATTTGAATCTGTCTCTTCTGACTCCAGATGCTGCACCTTGCTATGCTGTCCTGCCCCACGCCTATCACCCGTCGCCTCTCGGTGGGCAGTACTCTGTGTCCAGCAGCCTTCGCCCAATGTCCACGCTGCCATTTGCCCTTTGACCTCCGAATATGAAGATGGCCTTCAACACAGAGAAGTGGCCCAAACCACAGAGCTAGGGGCACATTATGTACTGCCTAAAGGTGCAGGGACAGCCAACTATGGCCCCCAGAGAATGCAAGGGCGGTCTACTTCCCAGTTGCTTCCCTGCAACAACAGAGCAAAAAAAATAAGGACTTTTCTTCTCCATTGCCTGGATGCTCATGGTTCATTTATTTGGTACTTTGAGGCCTGAACAGTCAGTCCCTTAGATCACAGCTAGGTAGCAGAGGGGGCATTAAGCTACTTGAAATTCAAGCCAGCAAATGTATTTTTTCAAAGCTGACAAGTGCCCGTCACGCTTCAAAAGAATAACCGAGTTCCCCGGCTCTGAGCTGGGCCGTCTCTGCACCAGAGGAGACGCAGCAAGGGCAGGGACCTGGAAAAGCAGTGGGTGGGATGCTTTCACAGCTGCATCCTACGCCCTGGTGGCCCACCTGGCTCACTTGCTGGCCGCTTGGGACAGACCTGAAGGCTTCGGCTTGCTTGGCTGGTTTCCTGCATGGAACAGTCGCTGGTCTCCTCACGTAGAGATAAGCTTCCTATGGCAGTGTCTGGATTTGAACCAGGATTGCAGGTCCTTGTGTGGAACACGGACTCCTGCCGCATCGTGTCCTGCTGTGTCTGAGAGCACACCAGGAACAGTTCATTACAGAAGGACAACAGCCTTGCCCGAGCTGACTGCGGACATGGCCAGGTCCTGAGGGTTGAGCTCGACACTTATTTTTTTCCCACCTCGTTTGCCTCTTAATTTTGAGGTGAGGCTTGAGAAGGAGTCTTTTTTCTTTTCTTTTTTTTTTGAGACAGAATTTTGCTCTTGTCACCTAGGCCAGAATGCACTGGTATGATCTCAGCTCATTGCAACCTCCGCCTCCTGAGTTCAAGCAATTCTCCTGCCTCAACCTCCCGAGTAACTGGGATTACAGGCGCCCGCCATCACGCCCAGCTAATTTTTGTATTTTTAATAGAGACGGGGTTTCACCATGTTGGCCAGGCTGATCTCGAATTCCTGACCTCGGGTGATCTGCCTGTCTTGGCCCCCCAAAGTGCTGGGATTTCAGGTGTGAGCCACCACACCTGGCCAAGGGAAGGAGTCTTTTCTTCCTCTGAGCCTGCCCTTATCGCTTAACTGGTGGGTCCACCCCACAGTATAGGGACTGTCCCTGAATTCACTCAGTAAGGCTCCTGAGAGGGCTGAGTATGTCCAAGCCGCATATATACATCTCTTGTTATCATCAATGTCCTCTCATGGCACATTGCTGATAGATTGGGCTAAGGGAGGCTCCATCCCAGTCCTCACAGCTTGTGAAGACGGCAAGGATGAAGAATGTAAGAAGGGACCAAGCACCAATTCCTACTGATAAGAAATAAGCACTACGAGAATCAGCAGGAACAGTACATTTACAGGACCTAAAAGTGTCCACACAGATTGCTCATTGCTTGCATGGAGGAAAATTGTAATTTATGCAGTGGAAGAACCAGACCACTCCTTAGCCAGGTGATCAAAATTAACATCACCCTCTCCAGGCAGACAGACACCAGGTACTTCCCAAAGTCATGCTCTGTGAAGCACACTATATCACTTTTGTAATATTCCAGCTGAGAATGCATCGCTGAATGTGTTTGTGAGGAGATATTAGATACAACAGAGTTGAAGAATGTTCTCTAAGATAAAGATAACTTGCTGGGCGCAGTGGCTCACGCCTGTAATCCCAGCACTTCAGGAGGCAGAGGTGGGCAGATCACAAGGTCAGGATTTCAAGACTAGCCTGGCCAACTTGGTGAAACCCCGCCTCTACTAAAAATAAAAAAAAAATTAGCCAGGTGTGGTGGCACACACCTGTAATATCAGCTACTCGGGAGACTGAGGCAGCAGAATTGCTTGAACCCAGGGGGCGGAGGTTGCAATGAGCCGAGATTGCACCATTGTACTCCAGCCTGGGCAGCAGAGCAAGACTCCATCTAGAGAGAAAAAAAAAAAAAGGAAAGAAAGAAAGAACGATAACTGGTCTATACTCTTCAGAAGTTCTGAGCCGTGAAAGGCTGAGAAAGGCACAGCTGCTGTTCCAGATTGAAGGATAGTAAAGAGACATGACAAGTGCAATACACAATCTGGGACTGGATCCCATACTAGAGGGAAAAGAACACTGTAAATAACGTTACTGGAGCAATTGATAGAATTGAAATATGGATATTAGATTAAAGGATTGGGTTAATGTTAAATTTCCTGAATTTAATAGCTGCACTGTGGTCATGTAAGAGGATATCCTTGTTCTCAGGAAATACATATTGAAGTTGTTAACGGGTGAAGAGACCAGATGTTTCCAATCTACACTCAAATGTTTTAGAAAAAAAAATTAGGCCAGGTGTGGTGGCTCACACCTGTAATCCCAGCACTTTGGGAGGCCGAGGCAGGTGGATCACTGGAGGCCAGGAGTTTGAGAACAGCCTGGCCAACATGGTGAAACCCTGTCTCTACTGAAAATACAAAAGTTACTTTGTGGTGGCCGATGCCTGTAATCCCAGCTACTCAGGAGGCTGAGGCAGGAGAATCACTTGAAGCTGGAAGGCGGAGGTTGCAGTGAGCTGAGATGACACCACTGAACTCCAGCCTGGGCGACAGAGCAAGACTCTGTCTCAAAAAAAAAAAAATTAGGTGGGGTGAGGGGGCTCACATCTGTAATCCCAGCACTTTGGGAGGCCGAGGCAGGCAGATCACCTGAGATTGGAAATTGGAGACCAGCCTGACCAACATGGAGAAACCCCAACTCTACTAAAAATACAAAATTAGCCAGGCGTGGTGGCACATGCCTGTAATTCCAGCTACTTGGGAGACTGAGGCAGGAGAATCGCTTGAACCCAGGAGGTGGTTGTGGTGAGCTGAGACTGCACCACTGCACTCCAGCCTGGGCAACAAGAGCAAAACTCTGTCTCAAAAAAGAAAACAAAAAAACGGGGGAGGGTGCCGGGCACAGTGCCTCATGCCTACGATCCTAGCACTTTGGCAGGCCAAGGCAGGGGGGCTGCCTGAGCTCAGGAGTTTGAGACCAGCCTGGGCAACACGGTGAAACCTTATCTCTACTAAAACACAAAAAATTACCCGGGTGTGGTGGCGTGCACCTGTATTCTTAGCTACTTGGGAAGCTGAGGCAGGAGAATTGTTTGAACCTGGGAGGTGGAGGTTGCAGTGAGTTGAGATTGCACCACTGCACTCCAGCTTGGGCAACAAGAGCAAAACTCTGTCTCAAAAAAACAAAAACAAAAACAAAAAAACTACTTTAAATTAAAGTAAACGAGGGCTAGGCAAGAGGATCACCTGAGCCCAGGTGACCAGCCTGGCAACATGGCAAAACTCCGGCTCTACTAAAAGTACAAAGTTAGCTGGGCATGGTGGCTCATACCTCTAGTGCCAGCTACTCAGGAGGCTGAGGTGGGAGGATTGCTATAGTCCAGGAGGTCGAGGCTGCAGTAAGCCATGTTGTGTCACTGTATCCCAGTGTGGCAACAGAGTGAGACCCTGTCTCGAAAATGTAAATAAATAATATTAAAATAAACATTGAAGAGGTTCAGAGAGAGGGAAAAGCTGGATCCCCAAGTGGCATCCAGGGGAATTTCCCCGCTTCTGTGGGAGTTAAGTGACGTGGCAGAACTCATCCTACTATTTCTCTTTTTAAGGACTTGGTGGTGAGTCAGTTGACTTCTCTTTCGGGAACAGCCAGGAAGACACTCCAGCTCTTTTAGATCATCGTCCCCGGGGCCAGCCCACAGGGTCTGGCTCTCAGGTCTGGGCCTCCTGGGCAGGCCAGCTAGGAAACAAGACAGCACTGTTCACACATCGCATCTTTCCAAAGCGAAACCACCAAGGGAGTCTGAGTCTGTAGGGCCCACACTGGAAAGTGGAGGAGGAAGTACTGTTATGTGCTTTCTAAAAAGTTACATGTGGCCAGTGCTGTGGCTCACGTCTGTAATCCCAGCACTTTGGGAGGCCAAGGCAGGTGGATCATGAGGTCAGGGGTTCAAGACCAGCCTGATCAACATGGTGAAACTCCATCTCTACTAAAAATACAAAAATTAGCTGGGTGTGGTGGTGCGCACCCATAATCCCAGCTACTCAGGAGGCTGAGGCAGTAGAATCGCTTGAACCCAGGAGATGGAGGTTGCAGTGAGCATAGATTGCAACATTGCACTCCAGCCTGGGCAACAAGAGTAAAACTCCATCTCAAAAAGAAAGAAAGAAAGAAAGAAAGAAATGTGGCCTTGCTGAGTTTGGTGGCTCACGCCTGTAATCCCAGCACTTTGGGAGGCTGAGGTGGGAGGATTGCTTGAGGCCAGGGGTTCAAGACCAGCTTGGGCAACATAGTCAGATCCTGTCTCTACAAATAAATAAATAAATAAAAAGTTTTTTAATTACCTGGGCTTGGTGGCACACACCTGTTTCCAAAAAAATTTAAAAAGTCTGGCCTCTCTTCTTGGTGCAGGGAGGAACCAGTGAAGAGCAGCTGCCTGCCCCACCTTGCTGGAGGTCCTGCAGTTTGAGTAGGAGAGAAGACTTATTCATGTGGACACTCTGGCAGGAGGGAGTGCAAACCAGGACGGGTAGGGAGCATCTTCAAAGTTTTGTTCCCTGAGCTTGGAGGTGCTCCTTTCTGTGGAAACAGCCACTTGGCTGGCAGTATTCCCCCTGGCAAGTTGGCGTTGGCTCCTTCCGGGTACAGCCAGAGTCTCTCCAAAAGGGATATCTCTTAAAGAGCCAGAACAGTGAATGGAAGTGGTGGGAGCCAAAGATGGATTCCAAGGATGGCAAGAGGGGACTCTTGGGATTTCAGGAGACAGTCTGGTTTTTTGTTTGTTTGTTTGTTTGTTTTTGAGACAGAGTCTTGCTCTGTGGCCTAGGCTGGAGTGCAGTGGCGTCATCTCAGCTCACTGCAACCTCTGCCTCCCAGGTTCAAGTGATTCTCATGCTGCAGCTTCCCGAGTAGCTGGGATTACAGGCACGCACTGCCACACCTGGCTAATTTTTGTCTTCTTTGTAAAGACGAGGTTTTTCATGTTGCCAGGGCTGGTCTCAAACTTCTGAGCTCAAGTGATCCATCCACCTCGTCCTCCCAAAGTGCTGGAGTTACAGGTGTGAGCCACTTCACCCCACCCTATTTTTCTTTTTCTCACTTTTTCAAGACTCAAGTCCTCTGAAGCAAGATCTCCTGGCTCTTGATCTCTTACGTATCAGTTTCCCTGTCTCCCAGGCCTAAGGAGGGGGTCAGGCTTATACAATGGCCATCTCCCCACCCTGACTGCCAGAGACCAAACCCAACTTCCCGCCTTTGTCTGCCAGATGCGGGTCCACCTGCTGAGGCCACCACCAGCTGCTGTGATTCATGGCACTGGGCACTGGACTAATAGGATTTATCTCTCTCCTCCCAGCTGCCCTCCTCCTGCAGGGATGGGGCGAGGGGACGGTGGTAGAGGCACGTTGAAAGCATTGGCTATGGGTTCAGACTGTCTGGATTCATAGCCCAGCTCTGCCCTTTCAGCTGTGTGACCTTGGGCAAATTATTTAACCTCTCTGAGTCTCACTTTCCCACGCTGTAAAATGATGAATAGCAATATCTCCCCTCCTTGATATGGCCGACCTGAGGATTAAACGCTGGGGAAATGTGCACTCAGTAATGTTAGCTATTCTGATCACGCTGTCAGCCCAGAGGTGGAGTGGGAAGAGCGAGTTCTGTTTTCCCAGGCGCTGTCTCCACACTCCTCCACTCCCAGCTACTCTGCCCCATGAAGCCCATGGATCTGTGCTTGCGCTGTGACCTCTGACCCTCTTCTCAGACTTTTCCGGCTGGAGAAATCTTTCTCATATTTCAGGATTCAGAGGCACAGCCTCCAGGGATCTCCCACAAACACACCTCCACCCTCAGTCCAAATAAACCACTTCCTCCTCTGGATCCTGCACTGCTAGACACTGGATGCCACGTTGTGCTGAAATTATTTGTGTAACCCAGGGGTTCCCCTCAGCTCTCCAGGCAACAGGGGTCACTAGTTCTTTAAAGTTGTTCCTGTAGCCCCCACTCAAGTCTTCCCAACAGAACCCTCCTCCACCATTACCCCCTGCCCTCAAAGGCCATCCCTGTCTCAGCTCCAGGGGTGAATCCAGAGGAATCTAAACCAATCAGCTCCTTGCATTGTCTTGGTGCTGTGGTTGGTACAGAGGTGACCACATGACCCAATTCACCCAATCAGACTGAAGGGAAGGATTTAAATGTCTGGCTTAGGGAACTGGCCTCCTCCTTGCTGGAGAAGACCAGGACACCTGGTCCCCTAGGTGTTGCTGGGAACCATCTTGTTACCAAGAGGGTACCCATGAGCTGAAGCCAACCTAAAGGGAGGCAGCGGTGGAGACAGAAAGTTCTATCACTGAACCACTAAATCAATCAATTCCAAGGTGAGGAATGCCCTGGGACTTCCTGTTGGTAAAATAATAAATTTCTTTCCACCGGACACAGTGGCTCATGCCTGTAATCCCAGCATTTTCAGAGGCCCAGGCGGGCAGATCACTTGAGGTCAGGAGTTGAAGACCAGCCTGGCCAACATGGCAAAACCCCATCTCTACTAAAAATACAAAAATTAGCTGAGTGTGGTGCATACATCGGTAGTCCCAACAACTTGGGAAGCTGAGACGTGAAAATCGCTTGAACCCAGGAGGCAGAGGTTGCAGTGAGCCAAGACCCACCACTACACTCCAGCCTGGGCAACAGAGCAAGGCTCCATCTCAAAAAATAAGAATAAAAATAAGAAATAGGCTGGGTGTAGTGGCTCACGCCTGTAATCCCAGCACTTTGGGAGGCCAAGGCGGCCAGATCACGAAGTCAGAAGTTTGAGACCAGCCTGACCAACAAGGTGAAACCTCGTTTCTACTAAAAATACAAAAATTAGCCAGGAGTGTTGGTCATGCCTGTAATCTCAGCTATTCAGGAAGCTGAGGCAGGAGAATCACTTGAACCTGGGAGGCAGAGGTTGCAGTGAGCTGAGATCTTGCCACTGCATTCCAGCCTGGGCAACAGAGCAAGACTTCATTTAAAAAGAAAAAAATACAAATATTAGCAAGGCTTGGTGGTGGGCATGTGTCATCCCCAGCTACTCAGGAGGCTGAGGCAGGAGAATTGCTTGAACCCAGGAGGAGGAGGTTGCAGTGAGCTGAGATCATGCCAGTACACTCCAGCCTGGGCAACAAGAGTGAAACTCCACTCAAAAAAAAAAAAAAAGTAAAGACTAAAGCTGGAGAGAGAGATCCAAGACGGCCGATCACTAGCAGCTCAGGATTGCAGCTCCCAGTGAAAGCACAGAGAGCAAGTGGACGCCACACTTACAGACAAATTTTTGCTGCCCACAGACCAGGACATTCCCAGCAGAGGAGCCCCACAGGTCGCCAGCACAACCCTTTCAGCTGGAGCGGCTGTTTTGCTGGCGCCTAGGCCCAGCGGCTCTTGGTGAGGAGTAAATGGGACTGGGTCTCCTTTTGAATGATGTTTGGAGCTCTGTGAAGGCAGAGCATTCCATTCAGTTGATTGAAAAAGGGACTGAAGAGGGAAGCCAGACCAGAGACCCCCGGGCAGAAAAGTACCACAAATTTCAACGCTGCTGTTTTAGCCAGCATTGCGGGTCGCCGCAGTGAAAATTACATAGATTCTGGAGCTGGGAATTAACAAGCTGGACGTCCACTCAGAGACCTAATTTGAAAGTTGGTAATTACAAAGACGATGGGTGGATAAAACCACACAGGTGCCAAGAAGCCACCGTAAAAAAAACTGAGAACACTCAAAATCAGAATGTCTCTCCATCTACAGAGGACACTAGTTCCTCATCAGTAGCGGAACAAGGCCTGATGGAAAACGAGTGCGAAGAATTAACAGAATTAGGCTTCAGAAGGTGGATAATAAGAAACTTCTGTGAGCTAAAAGAATATGTTCTAACCCAATGCAAAGAAACTAACAACTTTCAAAAAAGGTTTGACAAAATGCTAACGAGAATGGACAATTTAGAGAAGAACATAAACGAATTAATGGAGCTGAAAAACACAAAACGAGAAATCCGTGAAGTATGCACAAGTTTTAACAGTTGAATTGATCAAGCAGAAGAAAGGATATTAGAGGTCTAAGACCAACTTAATGAAATAAAATGAGAAGATAAGATCAGAGAAAAAAGGGTAAAAAGGAATCAGCAAAATCTCCAAGAAATATGGGACTATGTGAAAAGACCTAATTTACGCTTAATAGGAATACCTGAAAGTGACGAAGAGAATGAATCCAAGCTGGAAAATATTTTTCAGGATATTATCTAGGAAAATTTTCCTAAACTAGCAAGGCATGACAATACTCAACTCCAGGCAATACAGACAACCCCACAAAGATATTCCTCAAGAAGACCAACCCCAAGACACATAATCATCAGATTTACTCGGATTGAAATAAAGGAGAAAATACTAAGGGCAGCCAGAGAGAAAGGCCAGGTTACCCATAA
>CAUYQU010060216.1:0-72638 GCA_963574635.1 Cheracebus regulus
GGGAGGGGAGCACTATACGCTGGGGTATGTTGGGGGGAAATAGGGGAGGGACAGTGGGGGGTGGGGAGTTGGGGGGAGATAGCATGGGGAGAAATGCCAGATATAGGTGATGGGGAGGAAGGCAACAAATTACACTGCCACATGTGTACCTATGCAACAATATTGTATGTTCTTCACATGTACCCCAAAACCTAAAATGCAATAAAAAAATAAATAAATAAATAAATAAATAAAAGAGTAGGAGAGGAAGAAGGGGAGGAGAGAATGATTATACCAACAAGGGCAGAGATGAGGAGTGTTAAATCAAGTTTAGCCTAAAGCTGCCTCCTTGCATATTTTAATTTTGGTCTAAAGGTTTTTCTGTACAACATTGAATTTTGGCCAATCAAATATAGCCAACTTTTCTAACCATGTTCAAATAAAGCAAATGCTGAGCTGTAACTAATCCAGCTGTTTCTGTACCTCACTTCTGTTTTCTGTATATCACTTTCCTTTTTCTGTCCATAAATATTTTTCCGCCATGAGGCTGTCCTGAAGTCTCTGAGCCTATTCTGGCTCAAGAGGTTGCCCAATTTGTGCTCAATTAAACTCCTTTAAATTTAATGTGGCTGAAGTTTTATTTTATTAGATGGTTTCAGAAGTGGGATCTGCAGTAGAGCTTCTAACGATCCCCAGAAGCACTGAGTGACTAAGTGAGTTACCTCCTAGACCCAAATCTCTCAGAGCAGCTGAATATTGTGATAAGTTCTCTCTGGGATTCCAAAGCTACATGAATTTGTGTTTTAAGCTCTTCAAGTTTCTTTGAGAAAATTTCTGATTCAAACTGGGTTTGGAAGTTGTAACAGAAACTAGACTTAGTCCAGGATTGGATTGGCTCTGGAAATTATCTGGCTTGGATCCAGTCAGAGGCCTCTTACAACTGACTGGATCAGAAAGAAACTGTTAGCAAATGGCAGTGTTACAAGGGGTGTAAAATTTGGCTTTTGGAAATTTGAAGGCAAATAAAAAACTTAGGTAACTAACTAAAAACAAAAAAATTAAATCTGCCTTACACTCTATGCTGACACCTACAGGTGACAGGATTAGGCATGTGCAGGATCATGGAGCATGGGGAAACTTTTTCTTTCTAAAGAAGGAAAATTAAGAGCTGATGGGAGTGCTGGACAAGATCCCTTCGTAATCTACAAGTGGCCGCCTGAACTGTTGATTCAGTATTGCAGCAATGGCTAGGTCTTTCTCTGGCTTCCCTGAGCTCTTCATCTTCCCCACTCTGCTGTGGGCAATGCTTTTCTCCCTCTCTCTCTCAGTCTTACTCTGTGAAAACTGATTGTTGGAATGGTAAAAATCACTACCTGTTACAAAGTTTTAATTAACAAGAAAAAAATTTTTGTGAGGCTAGTCTTTAGCTGTAGCAAATCTGGTGTACTTTGTGCTATGACTTTGTTTTTGTGTGAATTTGTCTTTCTGCATTGTTCTGTAGTAAAGAGGGATACCATAGGATGGAAAGTGGGTCTAGGACTCCATAAGTTCACTGTTCAAGAAAGCCCAGTAAACTGGTCAGCAACAAACTTTACTATGGTGGGTCCCTGAAACAAACAAAAAGTGAGTGAGGTCTCCATCTTGTTTTATGTCCTTGAGAGCTTGAGCTTATAACCACATGGTGGCACTTTCTCTTTATTTCTACCATCTAGGGAATAGGAATTTGGGAGTTTATGTCATAGTTAGCTCTAAAAATTACATTGGGCAGTTAAAAGACTTAGCAAGCTCAAAATTGGCTGCTCTAGACTCCTTCTAGAAGAGCAATGGAAAGTATCTAGGTCTGTAGCTTAGCAGCTGCTCTAGACTCCTTCTAGAAGAGAAATGGAAAGTACTCAAGGCTGTAGCTTAGCAGCTAAGGCTTTGCCATTTTACAGTGGCAGCCCAGGTTCAATCCTGGCTTAGGGAATGAGTCCTTTCTGGTTTGACATCTGTGTGACCTTTACCATTTGTTGATTCTCTTCATCTCCATGAAAAACTTCTGGTATCCCTTCTCATATTTTACTTTCTCTGAGCACCTTTGGAGAGTCTAGATCTTGTGGAAATTGCTAACCACTTCTTTGAAAATACCTCATACATTCATGGTTAAGTCATAACCTTTGTTGAGGCTTGTTGGTTTCACCTGTGAGGTTACTTCTGGTAAAGTTTAGGAGCCAGAAATATTAGCCATTTGGCCTGGCTAAAGTAAGGTAATAAGAAATGTGTAAAAGGACTTTTATTTTTAAGAGTGCTATGGTTAAAAGCCAGCTTAATTAAAGGTGGATATCCAAGCTATACACATACTTAAAAGGCCTTTATGTTTTTTTTTTCTCTTTTTGAATCTTGTTTTTCTGGAAAAAGAGTTTTTTTCTTCTTAGTTGACTGAATTATTCCTACATTTTTCCTTCTTGCTCTTCTTGATGCCCACATGAGAGAACTTAAGATAATTTCTAACAGCTTCATTCTGGGACAAAAACCTGTGTTTTCTTCATGGAACACTGGGAATTGAAAGCAGATAGATGTCTCTAAAAATCTAAGGCTCTGTTTGGTTTTACATTATGTTATCTGACTTTTTTTTTTTACTTTTGGGGGGTCAGGCATTACTTTGCATTATGAGAGAATTTTGATGTGTAAGAAATATACTTTTGGTGATGTCTAATGGCAGTTATGGGGGAGATACTCAATTCTTTGCATGTTTGGATTAGAGAATCATGCTCTTTGTCACCTAGAAGATATAGAAATATCCACATACCCCACTGAGAGATAAGCCTCCCATTGGAGATGGGCTGATTCCCTCTTTTCTGGGGGGATCCAGGAACTGATATAAAAATGAGACCCTTAATTTTGGGAACCTGTTTTTGCCTTCTAGCTGTGCCTCCTTATTAGCCCTAATAATTACATGTTTTCCTAGCCATGTTCCTCCAAGAACTCTACCCTGAAGCCAGTAATTCAACTAAGAAACTTAAAGACTGGCAAATAAAAAATATTACAACTACAAGATCCTCTTCTATCTTTCTGTGTATTTATATGTGTTGTATGTGTAATGTTTACACAAAAGTGTTCAAGTTAATTGGCTTAAAGAAAAATAAGCACTTAAATATTTTGTCAGAAAAATTAAAACTAATACTTCTTAGTTCATGTGACTTTAGTAATCTTTAGGAAATAAAGACAGTTTTAAAGACTATTGGTAAAATAAAAATGTCTTCAAACTTTAGACATTTGATCTAAAGTAGATAAGGTATTAGGTGTGCTAAATGCTTTAAGGTCATAAACTGCTTCTCTGACTTTTGGAAATTGTTTAAAGTACCTACCTTGGAGCCATTAGATTATAGATAAGGCCTGGAAACATGTGGAATTAGCCATGCCCCCTGGCTATGCAAAGAAAGTTATAAACAAAAGATATTTTATGTAAGAAAGGATCTTGTATGGTAAATTATTGTCCTAAAGATAAATAAATGGTTGTTTACAAAGAGGGATGTTTAGGACAACTGAGAAAGTCCAACCATGTCATAGATGGTCTATGTAAGTCATGAAAGTAGTCATGAAAGGGAATTTATTCAAGAAATATTGTACAATTTAAAGCTTATTAGGCCTCCTAAATCCTTCATAAAATGCCACTATGACTCTTAACTGTACAACTTTCCTGCTTTACAGCTAAGTAAGGCCTAGGGATGTGTGGTGTTACCCATGCCCCCTAGCTATGCTGAAAAGTCAAACTTTGCACATCTGACTGGTGTCCCGGGCTCCTCATCTGCTACATAATTAAAATCACTTACTAACAAAGTTTTTCACCAAAAGTAAAAGTTTCTGAGTTAACAGTGTAATATACATTGGAGATTATTAAACAAACAATTCTACACACAAGGGGTGTAAGGAAAGTAGAATGCACTTTTGGCAAAAGATTATAAAAAGGCATGGGAATATGAATTTCCTGCCTAAGTTTAGAGAGTAAAGGATCGTGTTAAGTGATATAGGAAAAATGTAAAGGTTTGAACAAGTTGTGGAAGGTTTACAAAAAATTAATTGCAAAAGAGATTCTGTGTGTGAATGTATTGGCTAAAGTTAAAAGGGTATTATTCAGTTTTCTTTTTTTTTGTAAATTGAACATTGAAATAAAAGCACAACTGGTTTATCTTAGAGGACTGATCTTCTTTCTAACCAATTTGTAAAAGATTATAAAGTGTTTATCAGAATCTCACTTTATGTTCAAATTAATTAAGATTAAATAGATTTGTCTATAAAGTTTTATTAAAAATTGAGGTCGACATTAATAGCACACTAATGAAAGGGTGAAATTTGGTTTTCTCTCTTTAACAAAATTTTCATGTAATATTAAAGGATAATGAAAGAATTTTGTTTGCCTTTTTAAGTAAACTACAGGAAAAAGAAAATATAAGAAAGAGATTGTTTTGAAAGCTAAGTCTTCCTTCTATCAATGAGTAAATGTATTTGCCTTTTAAAAATTTTTCAGTTACATTTTGGTAACTCAAAAATGAATGACTTACGTTGATCTGAAATTTCATTTCATAATATCAAGCACTGGAAACCTTTAACACATTTTATAGATGTTCCAAAATCAAATTTCTGCTTCAAAATTAAGTTTTTTTAACCTCTAACTTTGGGATATTACAAAGGGCCCCTGAAATATCCAAAAGAAAAGTGAACAGAATTATTTAACATATTAAGTTACATGGGAAGCATTGTTAAAATAAAAAATAATGTTTAACTTCCTTTGGGTTATATTTTAGTGAATGATATTAATATATGTTCCAAAATTGGATGGTATTTCTAAAATTCCAGTATGTCTGAGTATATGCTATGAATCATAATTATGGTTATTATGTACAGTTATTAAAGACCACAGAAATAACCTAATTTCTTTGTCAATTGTGTCTTTAACTATGACTATGTAAAGTCATTTCCATAGTTAATTGCTTAATGCTGATGCAGTTTCTGAAAACGTCACAAGTGTGCAAAATCCTAGAATATGGTGTCTTTCTGAAGGTTCATGAAAGGATGGAAAGAATCCTGAAAAACTCTATTGAATACAGGTTTCTAGCTGCTAACCCAAGTAGAACAAAAATTAACTGAATACCAAGAAAATACTTTGCCAGATTTTCATGCTAAATCAGCCAATACTGAAATTGTTTAAAAATGCAATTTTAAAAACTCCATGATCTATGTCAAGTTACCTATGATAACCCATCAGTTATCAGTGCTATGCACCTAAATTTGAGAAACAACTGGTAATCAAGAAGATATAAATTCAATGATAAACATGGACTTATGGAGAACCAGGATGGTCACCTTGTTCTTCCTGAGTCCTTAAAACTTTTGTTATTAAAAGTTCTGCATTCCATGACTCATCCTGAAAAGGATAAAATGATCCAAATTAAATACATATTGGTGTGGTGACTTCTAAATTGCTAAAATAGTTTATGATCAATGTTTGGTTTATCAAACCCATATTCCTGGGAAGATAATCAAAGCTTTAGGTACACATAGCGACCTGATGGGCCATTTAAACATATGTAGAGAGATTTCATTCAATTGTCATTTTCAATGCATGTTTTCTGATTGTATATAAAATATTGCATTAAATATTGTATTTAAACATTAAGTATTGTATATAAACATGCATTGCATTAAATATTGTATATAGGTATATTTTCCCATGCAAAAGGTCTGATGTTATAACAGTAGCTTATTACCCCTCACCAGGTTAAAAAAAGATTTTTATGGTTCACTGACTGAGGACAATCAACTCCTCCACAATCTAGAATGTGAAGATTTGATCTTCCAAAAACATAAGAAAAAGATTGCCCTTCCGGAAGATGGCTGAAAGGAAGCTTCTCTAGAGTGCAGCTAATACCGAGTGAGACAGAACCAGAGCGATATCCGTGTCTCCAAGTGAAGTACTAGTTTTGTTTTAAAGGGACTGGTTAAATAGCGGGATTAATCACCAAAAAAGATAATGAAACCAGCCCAAAGGTGTCCTGCTGAGACAAGGTGGTGCACTGTGCTATCTGGAAAGTGCATCAGGCACTGAGGATTGCGGGGGCATCACTTCCTTGATTCTCTGAATCAGATATAGCAATTCACTCTGAGACTTCAGCAGCACACAGACTAGGAAAACGCTGCCTTTCTGAGAACCACCTGGAGTCACAGACCAAGGCGAGAGCCCAGGTTGGCAGCCCCGGCCAAACCAGTGCCTTGTTAGTGCAGACCGGGGCGGAGATTTGGACTAATACCGAGAAAGCTTGCAGAAAGGAACTGTGTGTCCCAAAGAAGGGAGAGTTGAAAGTGGGGAGAGGGTATATGACCAGAAAGGCCCCTCCCCCACAAGATAGAGCAACCAGAGTCCCCATCCCAGGAGAGTTTTGCAGTTAACACATCCTCTACCCAGGAACAGCAGGCTTGGCAGAGGGAAAGAGCCCGCCATTGGGAAGGCAGGGCTAACCCCACCAGTACAGAAACCAGGTGAAGAATAAACAGCAGTTTGGCTGAGACCAAGGCAGCCCAGCAGTGCCTCCACAGGCAGACAGCAGACAGACTGTCTCAAGCGGCACACTGGCACCTGCATTTTTTTAAAAAAGCCTCATACAGGAGAAATAACCTGAACATTAACAGAAAGGATGTCTACTCAGAGAAGATGGGAAGAAACCAGTGTAAAAAGGACGAAAATCTCAAAATGCCTCCCCTCCCCAGAGAGATCACAGTGACTTCAGCATGGCGACAAAACAGGTCAGAAAATGATTTTGACGAGCTGACAGAAGCAGACTTCAGAAGATGGGTAATAACAAACTTCTCTGAGCTAAAAGAATATGTTTTAACCCAATGCAAAGAAACTAGGACCCTAGAGAAAAGATGAAATGCTAACTAGAATAACAAGCCTAGAGAAGAACCTAAACAACTTGATGGAGCTGAAAAACATAGCACAAGATCTTCATGAAGCATACACAAGTTTCAATAGCCAAATCGAACAAGCAGAAGAAAGGATATCAGAGATCAAAGATCAACTCAACAAAATAAAAAGACAAGGCAAAAAAAAAAGGATATCAGAGATCAACGATCAATTCAATGAAATAAAAAAAGGCAGAAAAAAGAGTGAAAAGAAATGAATAAAGCCTCCAAGAAATACTGGATTATGTGAAAAGACCTAATCTATGCTTGATTGGTGTACCTGAAGAGGACTGGGAAAATGAATCCAAGCTGGAAAACACTCTTCAAAATATTATCCAGAAGAACTTCCCCAACCTAGCAAAGCAGGCCAACATTCAAATACAGGAAATACAAAGAACACCACAGAGATACTCCTCAAGAAGAGCAACCCCAAGGCAAATAATCGTCAGACTCACCAGGGTTGAAATGAAGGAAAAAATGCTAAGGGCAGCCAGAAAGAAAGTTTGGGTCACCAATAAAGAAAAGCCCATCAGACTCACAGTGGATCTCTCGGCAGAAACCCTACAAGCCAGAAGAGAGTGGTTACCAATATTCAACATCCTTAAAGAAAAGAGCTTTCAACCCAGAATCTCATATCCAGCCAAACTAAGCTTCATCAGTGAAGGAGAAATAAAATGCTTTACAGACAAGCAATTACTGAGAGATTCACCACCACCAGATCTGCCTTTCAAGAGCTCCTGAAGGAAGCACTAAACACAGAAAAAAACATGCAGTACCAGCCACTGTAAAAATGAACCAAATGGTAAAGACCAATGATGCAAGAGGAAACTGCATTGACCAAGGGGCAAAACAAACAACCAGTAAACAAATGGCATGATCAAATTCACACATAACAATATTAATGTTAAATGTAAATGACCTAAATGCCCCAATCAAAAGACAGAGACTGGCAAACTGGGTAAGAAGTCAAAACTCATTGGTGTGCTGTATTCAGGAGACCCATCTCACATGCAAAGACACATATGAACTCAAAATAAAGGGGTGGAAGATCTACCAAGCAAATGGAGAGCAAAAAAAGCAGGGGTTGCAATTTTAGTCTCTGATAAAATCGGCTTTAAACCAACAAAGATCAGAAAAGATAAAGAAGGACACTACATAATGGTAAACAGTTCAATACAACAAGAAAAGCTAACTATCTTAAATATATATGCACCCAATACGGGAGCACCCAGATACATAAAGCAAGTTCTTAATAACCTACAAAGAGACTTAGACTCCCGCACAATAATACTGGGAGACTTTAACACTGCACTGTCAACATTAGACAGATCAATGAGACAGAAAATCAACAAGGATGTACAAGACTTGAACGCAGAACTGGAAAAGGTGGACCTAATAGACATCTACAGAACTCTCCATCCACAGCCACAGAATATACATTCTTCTCAGCACCACATTACACTTACTCTAAAATTGACCACATAATTGGAAGTAAATCACTCCTCAGCAAATGCAAAAAAATGAAAATCATAACACAGTCTCTCAGACCACAGTGCAATCAAATAAGAACTCAGGATTAAGAAACTAACTCAAAACCGCACAACTTCATGGAAACTAAACAACTGGTTCCTGAATGACTACTGGATAAACATGGAAATAAAGGCAGAAATAAAGATGTTCTTCAAAACCAACAAGAATGAGGACACAACACACCAGACTCTCTGGGACACAAAGCAGTGTCTAGAGGAAAATTTATAGCAATAAATGCCCACATGAGAAACAAGGAAAGATCTAAAATCAACACCCTATCTTAAAAATGGAAAGCACTAGAGGAACAAGATCAAAAGAACTCAAAAGCTAGCAGAAGACAAGAAATAACTAAGATCAGAGCAGAACTGAAGGAGATAGAGACACAAAAAAGCCTTCAAAAAATCAATAAATCCAGGAGCTGGTTTTTCGAAAAACTCAACAAAATAGACAGACCACTAGCCAGATTAATAAAAAAGAAAAGAGAGAAGAATCAAATAGATGCAATTAAAAATGATAAAGGGGATATCAATCCCACAGAAATACAAATTGCCATCAGAGATTCCACAGAAATACAAACTGCCATCAGAGATTACTACAAACAGCTCTATGCACATAAACCA
Organism: Cheracebus regulus; assembly: GCA_963574635.1. Taxonomy (NCBI): domain Eukaryota; kingdom Metazoa; phylum Chordata; class Mammalia; order Primates; family Pitheciidae; genus Cheracebus; species Cheracebus regulus. Next base: position 9,069 of record CAUYQU010060216.1, read on the forward strand.
GTACACCTGGAAGAAATGGATAAATTCCTGGACACTTGCACCCTCCCAAGCCTAAACAAGGAAGAAATTGAAACCCTGAATAGACCAATAACAAGGGCTGAAGTTGAGGCAGCAATTAATAGCCTACCAACCAAAAAAAGTCCATGTCCAGACAGGTTCACAGCCGAATTCTACCAGGTGTACAAAGAGGAGCTGGTACCAATCATTCTGAAACTATTCCAAGCAATACAAAAAGAGGGAATCCTCCCCAACTCATTTTATGAGAACATCATCCTGATATGAAAACCTAGCAGAGACTAAACTAAAAAAGAAAACTTCAGGCCAATATCCATGATGAACATAGATGCAAAAATCTTCAATAAAATACTGGCAAACCAATTGCAACAGCACATCAAAATGCTTATTATCATGATCAAGTAGGCTTCATCCTGGGTATGCAAGGCTGGTTCAACATACACAAGTCCATAAACGTAATCCACCACATAAATAGAACCAAAGACAAAAACCAAATGATTATCTCAATAGATGCAGAGAAGGCCTTCAACAAAATTCAACAGCTCTTTATGCTAAAAACTCTCAATAAACTAGGTATTTATGGAACATATCACAAAATAATAAAGGCTATTTACAACAAACCCACTGCCAATATCATACTGAATGGGTAAAACCTGGAAGCATTCCCTTTGAATCTGGCACTAGGCAAGGATGCCCTCTCTCTCCACTTTTATTCAATATAGTATTGGAAGTTTTAGCCAGAGCAATCAGGCAAGAAAAAGAAATAAAGGGTATTCAATTAGGAAAGGAGGAAGTCAAATTGTCTCTATTTGCAGATGACATGACTGTATATTTTGAAGACCCCATCGTATCAGCCCAAACTCTCCTTAAGCTGATAAGCAACTTCATCAAAGTCTCAGATACAAAATCCATGTGCAGAAATCACAAGCATCCCTATACACCAATAACAGACAAACAGCGAGCCAAATCAAGAGCAAACTCCCATTCACAATTGCTGCAAAGAGAATAAAATACCTAGGAATACAACTAACAAAGGAGGTAAAGGACCTCTTCAAGGAGAAGTACAAATCACTACTCAAGGAAATAAAAGAAGACACAAACAGATGGAAAAACATTCCATGCTCATGGTTAGGAAGAATCAATATTGTGAAAATGGCCATACTGCCCAGAGTAATTTATAGATTTAATGCTATCCCCATCAAACTACCAATGAGTTTCTTGACAGAACTGGAAAAAAAAGTAGCCCACGTAGCCAAGACAATCCTAAGCAAAAAGAACAAAGCTGGAGGCATCACGCTACCTGATTTCAAACTATACTACAAGGCAACAGTAATCAAAACAGCATGGTAGTGGTATTAAAACAGAGACATAGACCAGTGGAACAGAACAGAAGCCTCTGGAGCAACACCACACGTCTGCAACCATCTGATCTTTGACAAATCTGACCAAAAAAAAGCAATGGGGAAAGGATCCCCTGTTTAATAAATGGTGTTGGGAAAATTGGCTAGCAATGTGCAGAAAGCAGAAATTGGACCCCTTCCTGACACCTTACATTAAAATTAATTCCAGATGGATTAAGGACTTAAACATAAGACCTAACACCACAAAAACCCTAGAAGAAACCCTAGGCAAAACCATTCAGGACATAGGCATAGGCAAAGACTTCATGACTAAAACACAAAAAGCATTGGCAACAAAAGCCAAGATAGACAAATGGGATCTAATTAAACTTCAGAGCTTCTGTACAGCAAAAGAAGCAATCATTAGAATGAACTGGCAACCAACAGAATGGGGAAAAAATTTTTGCAATCTACCCATCTGACAAAGGGCTAATATCCAGAATCTACAAAGAACTGAAACAGATTTACAAGAAAAAAACAAACAAACCCATCCAAAAGTAGTTGAAGGACATAAACAGATACTTTTCAAAATAAAACATATATGAAATCAACAAATATATGAAAAAATGCTCATTATCACTTATCATTAGAGAAATACAAATCAAAACCACATTGAGATACCATCTCATGACAGTTAGAATGGCAATCATTAAAAAATCTGGATACAGCAGATGCTGGAGAGGATGTGGAGAAATAGGAACACTTTTACACTGTTGGTGGGAGTGTAAATTAGTTCAACCATTGTGGAAGACAGTGTGGCAATCCTCAAGGATCTAGAAATAGAAATTCCATTTAACCCAGCAAACCCATTACTTCGTATATACCCAAAAGACTATAAATCGTTCTATTATAAAGACACATGCACACACATGTTCATCACAGCACTGTTTACAATAGCAAAGACCTGGAACCAATCCAAATGCCCATCAATGATAGACTGGACAAAGAAAATGTGGCACATGTACACCATGGAATACTATGCAGCCATAAAAAAAAAATGAGTTTGTGTCCTTTGTAGCGACATGGATGAACCTGGAAACCATCATTCTCAGCAAACTGACACAAGAACAGAAACTCAGACAGCACATGTTCTCACTCATAGGTGGGTGTTAAACAATGAGAACACTTGGACACAAAGAGGGGAACATCACACACTTGGGTCTGTTGAGGGAGGGTTATGGGAGGGATAGTGGGAGGGAGGGTAGGTGAAGGTTAACGTGGGAAGAAATGTCAGGTATAGGTGATGGGGGGATGGTGACAACTAACCACTTTGCCATGAATGTACCTATGCAACAATCTTCCATGATCTGCACATGTACCCCAGAATCTAAAGTACTGTATATATATATGTAAAGAAGAGAAAGCATCAATCTTTCCCAATAAACAAAAGGGGAAATTTCAGTGCAGGGGAAAGAAATAAACATGTATTGAACCCACCCCCCCCCCAGAAAAAAAAAAGATTGCCCTTCCCATCCACACTGCAGCAAACTTTGAAACCTTGAATGTTGGGTTAATATCATAGCTGAGAAAGGTCCCTCCACACTCTTGAAACTTTACACACATTGGAACCCTTAATGTAAAGCTAACCAGGGAAGCTTCTCCTCAGAAGAAGATGGTATCCTTGACGTGGACAGCTTTTCCTAAGATAATGGATCAAGACTTCTGTACTATAATGAGACTTATTTTTGAATATTTTTCCTTGTTTATGCCTCAATGAACAATAGAAGTGAAAAGGGGGTCTGTTGTGTACACTCATTGGGTGCACTTTTATTTGTGAAGGATTTTGCAGCCAGCCTTATACATGGGTAACCTTATATCTTGACAGATAAAAGATAAAGGCCCCAATATAGGTGAGAAATGTTAATGGTACATACATTGCCTCATAATCAGTCAGAAATGGAACATTGGTTCACTCCTCTTAACCTACATCATGGATTAAAGAGAACTTTGCCAGGAGGCCTTCACTATTATAGAAGGCATCATTTGTTAAGTCCTTTTTCCCATGATTTGGAGTAAAAAAGGCAATGATTAAAAAAGTATCCCTCATGATAGGCTCTATAGAAGATTCTACTGTAAAGGGTGTCATTATACAACATACTTTACATTCTCCCATGAAAGTTATGCTACATAATAGGATTGCTCTAGATTACTTACTGGCTAAACAGAAGTATCTGTGTAGCTGCCAGCACTTGTGATCTATGGAGAAATACATCAAATGTAGATTATAGCTATTAGTTGTAGGGGATTAATGAAGAGACTGCTTACTTGAGTAAACTCTATCTAGCTCATTCTTTGATCTATTTTATTTCAGGTAGTTTGTTTTATGGGGACCCTGGGTAAGGAGCTTACTCCAAACTCTTGGATTACCCTCCTGATAATCCTAATAGCAGTCTCCCTGTGTCTATATTCTCTCAAAAGTTTTAAATCTTTGCATGCAGCCATCTCTGGAATGTCTCTTTAACTGGAATGATAAGAACTGACAGAAATGTGTGACCATGAGGACACTGTAACCTATGAATGACATGCTGAGACCAGAAACCCAAAATGACAGTAACTTAGAGTGGAGCTAAGGCCCCAAGTTTTGTCACACTCTCACCTAAATGAAAACTTGACCAAAAAGGGAGAATTTTAAAACAAAATTATGGGAGGCCATTGTTTTGGACTGAGCTCATGCAGTAGGTGCCAAGAAACCAGACCAAACCAAAATGGAGTCACTCATGCTAAATGTGACATAATCAAACTAAGACTTTAAGGAAACACATAGATTATTGAACAGACAAGGTTTTGTTTTTTTGTGTGTGTAAACAGGACATTCCAGCATGAGAAGGAACTCTCTACTGAATCCTTGTTCCTATTTCGTAAAACCCACTCTTCTACTGTTTTCCAGTTGGTTTCAATACCAAATAAGTACATTTACAATGGTGACAGTGACATCAATGACTCAAGTTTCAAGCTCTCAAAACTGAGAAGATAACAAAAATAGGGGAATTGTTAAATCAAGTTTAGCCTAAAGCTGCCTCCTTACATATTTTAGGTACACCCTAAAGGTTTTTCTGTACATTGTGAACTGTAAAGAGTGGAGGTGTAAATAGACCATAGCCTACACTTGTGCGAATCACTGAGTTTTGGCCAATCAAGTATAAACCACTGTTTGAACTGTGTTCAAATAACGTAAACACTGAGCTGTAACCAATCTAGTTGTTTCTGTACCTCACTTTTGTTTTCTGTATGTCACTTCCCTTTCTCTGCTCATAAATCTTCTCCCACTACATGACTGTGCTGGAGTCTCTGAGCCCACTCTGGCTCAAAACGCAACTCAATTCGTGAATCTTTCATTGCTTAATTAAACTGCTTTAAATTTAATTCAGCTGAAGTTTTTCTTTTATCAGGAGGCAAAGAGGAAGAACTGAGTAAAGTGTGCAGGAAGGTTTGAAAAGATAAATAATACGGAGCCACCCCCACCTGCCAAGCATGAACCCTTTCACCAACTTCCACCCGGCCTTCCTAGCTATTTATCTTCTCTCTCCAGATTGAATAGAAAGAGAAGCAATTCTTATTTTTCAGCACAGGATACTAACAGGGATTAAGCCTATTTTGTTTGTTCCTGAAGGTCTGGTTTTTCTTTCAGAAATACACTGGACATTATATGGGAAGAACACTTAGAGACTGGGCTGTGGAGAAGACCAAAGAGTCTGTTGCAATATGTTAGCAAATAAGTTCTCCTCATTCTTCTAACATGAATTTAATCTTTGTTTTATTCACATCCAACCTTCTTGTTAGAAATTTTCTTTAGCTGTATATAATGAGACAATATTTTTAAAATGTTGTCTAGCTTTTTACCTAATATTCTTTTCCCCGTATCTCTAACCATTTCTTTCTCCCAGGCAGGTAGGTTGTTAGATTCTCAAACCTCAGAGAAAAAAATGTGACAGCAAAAGGAAGTTGAAGCAGAAGTGATAAGACCAAAATCATGAGTGAGTCTTCAGAATAGCTTACAGACAAAACCCGAGATACATCACAATTTTCACCCAGGTTAGGAGACACCAAAGGAAAAAAGCTTCTAACCATCTTTTGTTCAAGATCTTGATTGGCAGGCAGAAACTTAAGGAAATACGGTCATGGGGGCTTCCAGGTAGACATTTGAGTGCTGCAGCTTCCTATGCAATATTGAGGATGGGAGCAACAGAACAATCTTCATCTAACCAAGAGTAGCTTATCAGAATCATCAGACCTAATAGATCTTGAAGATAGTAATAAACAGAAATCAACAGCAACTCATTTGTGATTTGACAACTGGGGATCTGATGAAACAATAGATATTTTCAGAGTTGCTAGTATGGTGAGATCAAGGATCAGATGTCCCAGTGCTCTGACATCAATCAAGTTCTGTAGAACTTAGACATAAATCTGGGGGTGGGGGAAGAAAAGGAACTTGAATTGATTTTTTTTCCCTCAGGGGAGAAAAAAAGAGAGCATAAAGTAAAAATAGAGTTATGGAATGATGATGAAAATTGTGTTTCTTGAATACCAGAATTTGTAGATTGTCAAAATCCTTTGAGTGCATTATATAAGTATTATCATCTTCTATCTTAGTAGACCAATTTACTATACCTTTATTTAGTCATTTTTTTCTATTTTTGTTTCAAGCCACAACATTTTATAGTAATTTCTTATATGGTAATAGACAACATCCTCCTGAGAATTAAGACAACTTATTCAAAATGAGTCCTATTTTTGTGATTCTTGGTATGTATTGCAAGATTAATTTTAGACTGAGGAATCTTTCATTTTAATGACAGAAAAAAGAATTTAAACTGGATGAAGCATTAAAGTGAATCTTTTAGCTCATAAAACCGAGGTATTCAGAGAAAATTTGATCCACTGGCCAAAACAATATTACCAAATAGCCAGTTTCTTTTACCTAGTTTAGTGTGCCTTGTGCAGTAATTGTGGCATCCTGTGGCCAACTTTCCTAGTAGTAGCATAATTCTTATACAAGTTCCAGATCTCATGGTCTCTCCTCACATCGTCCTAAGGAAGAGAGCATCCCTTTTGGTAGATACCACAGATGAAAGGTTTCTTCCCAGATGCCTAGCAAGCATCTCCTTGTATTTTTCTGGCTTTGATTGGACTATATTGCCCACTCCTACCCCGAGCTAGTTGTTACAGCAATTGGATGATATTTGCTGATTACTGATTGGCTTAAACCAATCAGGATTTATCTCTGAGCGCAGAGTTGGAACCAAAGTTATTCAAACAGTGACAGCTGAGAACAGAAAAGAACATCTTTCCCTACTGTCAAAAAAATTAAAAAGTTTAAGATACTCCTCTGAGAAAGAATGATTATGGATGCTACGCAGTATATGAATAAATAACTAATCACTGATTTTTGTAACTTAACTCTCAATATAATAAATGTAAATAACACATAGTTTTAAAAGTCAAGTTAATTTTAATACTCAAAATGGAAAACAGTTCTGGCTCTATCCTCATTCCTGCTCCTGAAATAGCACTCTGTTCTTGTTTTAAGGACACAATATCTTCTTTAATCTGAGTGTATTAAATTTTAAATTATATTTCCTATTTTTATGGTTCCTGTATTGTCTTTTTGTCATTGGGTTCCTTTTTTTCTGTTTGTTTTAGGGCTCTGTCTGGTGGTCCTTGAGTATGCTTTCAAATTGCAGAATGAGCATTAAAAAACAAGTTCTGAAGCTTGGTGTTCATGGTCAGAGATAGTCTTCTGGCAAACTTTCTGCTAGGTGATCTGACAGGAACTTCACAGTTGCTGAGATGGACTCCTCCTATAAGCATCAGTAGTTATGTTCCCTTGGGCAGGATTTTCCCTACATAGAAATTCAGGACTGTTCCAAGAGTTGAATGAGTGAATGGAGTAGGTCCATGGTGGAAAGAGGAGCTCAAACTGAAGAAATCTCCCTTTTCTTGATATAGATATTATTGTATTGTCTCTCTTTTTAGCATTCCTCCTTAGCTATGTGTAATAGCCCTGAGCCCACAGTTCCTGGTTCAATTCTCCAGAGAATAAACGTTTGGTCTTCTGACAGAGTTGGGGAGGGATAGTGGGGGAAAGGTTGCCAGACACAAGAGGAAGGCAGGGGCTGGTCCAGGAATCCAGCTGTTTATTAATAGATTTTCAACCAAACTCAGTTCTAAGCCTCACCCACCCTGTGCAGTTTCCTAGGGCTTTCCATTTCTGATCCTTTCTGAGGTCATGCAGTCAAATGGCTTCTTCCTTACTCTTCCACCCTACCCCATCCAGAACCCATAGCTTCCTGATTTATTTATTCTGAGTCGGTGGCCCCTCAAACATCTGCTTTCCACCTTCCAACTCTTGTCACCACTTCTCCTATTCTCTACATCCTGGTGGTTTTATAATTTAAAAAACAAAAACTTTTACTGTCATTTTAGGTGGGCTCCAGGAGGAAGTAAAGGCAAAGTTGTGGATTTAGCCCAAATATTTAATCAAATATCACAACTATATTTTTAAAATGTTTCAACCATTTTATATTTTCCCTAGAAATAAGTGACTATATACTATCACTCACTGTATTTTCCCCCACAGTTTGACCTCTTCCCATCCTACTCTGATTCCACTAAGAACTCCTCCAAGACAAAAGCTACCCTTTTAGGATAGAGAAAGGATACAATCAAACTCAGCTTTAGGGACACATGCCGAATACCAAAAAGAAGAAAAAAAAGATAAGAATAATTATTTTAATTAGCTTGACTTTATCATTCCACATTGTTAACACATATCAAAACATCACATTGTACCCATAAGTGCATATAATTATGATGTCAATTAATATAGTTTTTTAAGTATAATGGTGAGTTACAGCTCATCATAATTATAAATTAAAAGTAAATCAAATGTCAGCCATACAAAGGAACAAAATCATGTCTTTTGCAAGGACATGGATGGAGTTGGAAGCCATTATCCTCAGCAAACTAATGCAGGAACAGAAAACCAAACACTGCATATTCTCACTTAAAAATGAAAGCTGAATGATGAGAACACATGAACACATGCAGGGAAATAACATACACTGGGGCCTGTCAGGGGTGGGGAGGGAGAGCATCAGGAAGAATAACTAATGGATTTTGGGACTGATACCTAGGAGATGGGATGATCTGTGCAACAAACCACCATCACACATGTTTATCTATGTAACAAGCATGCACATGTATCCTGGTACTTAAAATAAAAGCTGGAAAAAAAGTGATAAGAAGGACTCTCCAAGTAGGTAAATCTTTCCAGGTAGGACCCAATGGGAGAGAGTTCTTGGGAGCCTTCAGGCTATCCTGCTGTTTGGGGGTGGAAGGTGGAGGAGGAGCTGAAGGGGGAGATATGAAATCAACAATAAAAATAAAATATATGTGAAGTTTTAAAAAGGAAACATAAAGCCACATGATAAAGTTATTTGTTTTTGAAATGTTATTACATGTAGTTTGTAATGTTAAAATATAGAAAGAGGTAAAAAAAAATTTTTTTAAGTAAATCAAATGAATAAAGAAGGCCAAAGTCCTAATAAAAAGATGCTTAACTTGCTAAAGCAAAAAATCTCAGGCAAATCTCCAACCTTCTGTTGGAAAACTACTAGGGATGGCATGTATCAAAAACAATTCCACAGCCTTCCAAGATCTAAAGCCACAGACATTGATTAAACAGAGAAGGAATACCTGCTTTGCCTTCTGCTTTTCAAGAAAAAAAATGTCATTTATACATGTAGTACAGACAACACAGACAATTGTGAGTACTATCTGTCACAGGGCACATGAAATGTGGAGAGGGAAGACTGGACTGGTGCAGGACTTCTCGGAACCCACGTCTTCTTGATGAGTCTCCCAGAACACCTCCCGCGGCAGCTCAGCCCCAGATGGAGTCTCACTGCTAATTGTTTTGTAGTCTAAGAATCAAGTTGAGGGGTGAAATAACCCCTGCCAGGCTACATACACAGCATTCAGTTGTTAGGAAATAAGCTATGAGTTTCAGTGTTGTGTCTGACCTACAGACTTTTCTCCTTCCAAACCATGCAGAGCAATTTTACTTCTTAAGAATTTCTTAACATCAAAGCAATCCAGCCTCTTTCTGAATAAGCAAGACATTTTATTAGAACAAACAAGCATATATCATACAATATCAAAGTGATACTTTATGCCTGCCAATTTTCTATGTATGCTGACATTTAAGTCTAGTTTGACATCATAGTTCTATTTCAAAAGAACTTGGCTTTGGGCCCAAGATGAATTCTCTGTTTTTCTATGAGGTCTCCCTGGGTCCCAGCTGCTGGTTTATTTATAGAATGTGGTCCCACCCAAAGTGTGTGGTTACTCTTTTCAACTAGATAGTGCCAGCCATTTGGTCTGGCAACTCTGAAGAGACATGCTGCTATACCTAGTTTGTAAAAGTTCCAAGCCATGAATAAAGAAGAGACTGGTGTGGCTATTTCTTTGCTTATAGGAAAGAGGGATCTCTTCTCCCTGGCCAGGCCCATAAGCAGTATTGCATATAGGAGGTCTTGACCAGCATAAGGGAAGAGAGAAGCACAAGATCAGAGAGGGTGGAATAAAGGCAGCAAAGGTCTATACAAACAGCTGGCTTATCTTCCTCAGTGGGTTTGAAAATGTTACAGACATGAGGACAAGTCACCAGGAAATCACGGAGGTAGTCATGGATCAAGCTGATAGGAGAATGTGCCTGTAAACAAAGCATATCTCCTTACATGCAAGATAGTCAGGTTGCCCCTGCTTGCTTTTATGTCAGGGAGATCCAGATTCATTATCTGAACACAAGCAAGTGAAATGCAAATGATTCCTCCTTTCTGTGGATGATCACAGAATAGGCAAGCTCTAGGTTTGTCAAGGTTTAAGACTAGAAATAGGAGACTGTTCGTCTTTAGAAAAATGTTAAGCATCTCATCAGAGCTCCTTTAATGCATCACTCATTAATTCATGAGTGTGCATAATTATATGTACCTACAAAGAAAAAAAGTAGGTGAATGTTGATGGTGCATAGGACAACAAGGTGTCTACAAAACGCTAAAACTTAAACCATAAAATCAGCCCATGGTTTCACTACACACTCTCTGTGTGTAAGCTGTGTAACAGAAGCATTTTAGAGAAAAAATATATATATATTTCTTAGACCAAAAGCAGGAAAAGCTGTAAGTTCATCAATCTATAAATATTGATTAGGAGAGAGGACAGTCATCTTGGAAGAGAGGAAAAGGAATGCTTGGATAGAAAAATTGCTAGTGTCCTTGCCCATGGCTTCAGCCAGTCTGGTCCCTAGAGCTGGTGCATCCTGATACACCTAGAGCTGGGTGTATGAGGAACTGATCCACTTTATCCATTTTGCTGTGATCCCTTTCTCTCCAAATAGACTTTTCATTGTAATTTATCTTTCTATGTGGCTTCCTAGCAGATGGAGAATTGTACCACTGGCACAAGTACAAGCTTGGCAGCTTTGTTCTTCACTGAAAATTAAATCTGTCATTCTGGCATATGCAGCTATCTATTCTGAGCTTGGTTAGCTTCAGTCCATCTGGAAAAGATTTTTGGAAGTTGCAAACATGAGTGCCACACCCTGGATGATGACAGTTTTACTAAAGTGAATTCTATCTCCAGCTAGCTAGTCCTCCCAGGAAAGTTTTACTTCCTCCTGCTTCAGATGGCTATAAAATGCCTGATTCCTTTAGGGCCCAAAATACTCTGTTTAATGTATGTCTGATTATATGCCCCATAATAAATATACTTATTTAGGAAACATTTAACATGTGCCTTACTGTAAACCCCAAAACATTCAAATCTCACAACCACTCTCCATCTTATGCATTAGAATTAATCAGTATTAATAAGACTTACATTCTTCTTGGGAGTTGGGCAAACTACAAAAGTACCTTATATCTTCTCAGTGCAATGAGAAAATTTCCATTTATATGTGGTTGAACAAGAAAAATTTTTATAAAGACTATATTTAGAATCTCTGTTCATCAAAAAAGTTTAAAGATGAATAAGACAGATAATAGCTCCATGTAAATCCAAACCATGAGACAGTTTCCTTAGTTAGTTGTGTTGTTTCAAAAACTTTTGACATTAGGAGAACTTAATATTAACTACAATTTTGAAAACTGATAAACCAAAGGATAGTGAGTTGGAGTATAGGTCAAGAAAGGTGGAGGAGAAAAAAAGCTATAAGGAAAATGGGGAGAGGCATCCAGGTAGCTGATAGAGTTGGCAAAATGGCCACGTCTGTGAAGCTGAGCTCACTCTAATTCCCTAAGAACTGCTTCTGAGAGAAATCACAGAGATAATAAGTATGAGTGTGCCTCTTTGCTGAGATTGATATGTCTCAATTGGAGTGAATACCCTAACCCTATTTCTTTGGTCTCTTTTTAACACATTACCCTGGATTTTTTTTTTGATTTATATAAATTTAGTAAAACTATTGACTAATAATATAAGTTAACATGTACTAAGCATTACCATCTGCCAGGCACTGGACCAAGCCCTCTTTATGCATATTCTCACTTAATTGTTGTACCAATTTTATGGGGTACATTGATGAAAAGAGTCAAACTCTGTAAAATATTTCAAGAGATTTATTCTGAGCCAAATATGAGTGACCATGGCCCCTGACACAGCCCTCAAGAGGTCCTGAGAACGTGTTCCCAAGGTGGTCAGGGTACAGCTTGGTTTTATATATTTTAGGGACGCATGAGACATTAATCGAATACATTTAAGAAGTACTCTGGTTTCATTCAGAAAGGCAGGACAACTCAAAGTCGGGGCTTCCAGGCCATAGGTAAATTTAAACATTTTCTGGCAGACAATTGGTTGAGTTTGTCTGAAGGCCTGGGATTAATGGAAAGGAATGTTCAGGTTACAGCAAAAGACTGTAGAGACCAAGTGTTACTGCGCAGAGGAAGCTCTCAGATAGCAGACAACAGAGAGAGCAGGTTGTAAATCGTTTCTTATCAGACTTAATAAAAGGGTGCCTGGCTCTTAGTTGATTATCTCCTGGATCTGGGAAGAAAGAAAGGAAAACAAAAGGGAAAGGGGATTCTCTATAGAATGTGGATTTTTCCCACAAGAGACTTTGCAGGGCGATTTCCAGGTATGGCAAGGAAATGTATTTTAGGGTAAAACATTTTGATTTTCTTCCTTGTTATGCCAGAGTCAGATTGGAAATTAAGTCACTATATAAAAGGTTAAATAAAACCCATCTGATAGGAATTTATGGTTTGCAGGGCATGATGCCCCAGACTCCTTAGAAAGGAATTTTGGCACGATAAAAAAAAAAAAATCAGAGCTTAGTCCTCAGGTAGCTAAATGAAATTATCCTGATTTCACAGACGAGGAAAATAGAGTTTGTAAATAATGTGGATCAGGTTATGTACCTACAAAATGGCAAAGATGAAATTAATAATCTCATGTCTGATGACTTAAAAATGAATATTCTTAACCTTCTGTGCAAAAGTCACTCCAGATCCTTTCTATTGCAATAAAACCATTGCAAAGATTACATTTCTTATCAATCTAAGGAAATCTCTACTATTTCTTTGATTTGGATAATGATTAAGCATTATATAATAATAATAGTGATAGCACCTCTTGGACATTTTCTATTCACAGTGCAGTATTCTAAGTATTTACATGTACTGACTCATTTAATTCCTCACAATAATCCTAGGAGTAAATTACTATTATACTTTGTATTTTATAATGAGAATCTGAGGCATCCACAGTCAAAGCAACTTGCCTAAAGACACAGAGGCATGGATAAATTCCTGGACACTTACACCCTCCCAAGACTAAACCAAGAAGAAGTTGAATTCCTGAATAGAACAATAACAAGGTCACAAGTTAAAGCAGCAATTAATAGCCTACCAACAAAAAAATTCCAGGACCAGACGAGTTCACAGCCGAATTCTGCAAGAGGTACAAAGAGGAGCTATACCATTCCTTCTGAAATTATTCCAAACAATACAAAAAGAAGGAATCCTCCCTAACTCATTTTATGAGACCAACATCATCCTGATACCAAAACCTGGCAGAGACATAACTAAGAAAGGAAATTTCAGGCCAATATCCATGATGAACACTGATGCAAAAATCTTCAATAAAATCCTGGCAAATCGAATCCAGCAACACACCAAAAAGCTTATCCATCACGATCAAGTTGGCTTCATCCCAGGGATGTAAGGCTGGTTCAATATCCGCAAATCTATAAACGTAATCCATCACATAAATAGAACCAAAGACAAAAACCACATGATTATCTCAATAGATGCAGAGAAGGCCTTGGACAAAATTTAACAGCTCTTCTTGCTAAAACCTCTCAATAAACTAGGTATAGATGGATTGTGTCTCAAAATAATAAGAGCTATTTATGACAAACCCACAGCCAATATCATACGGAATGGGTGTAAACTGGAAGCATTCCCTTTGAAAACTGGCACAAGACAAGGATGTCCTCTCTCACCACTCCTATTCAACATATTATTGGAAGTTCTGGCTAGGGCCATCAGGCAAGAGAAAGAAATAACGGGTATTTGAATAGGAAGAGAGGATGTCAGATTGTCCCTGTTTGCAGATGATATGATTGTATATTTAGAAGACCCCATTGTCGCAGTCCAAAATCTCCTTAAGCTTATAAGCAACTTCAGCAAAGTCTCAGGATACAAAATCAGTGTGCAAAAATCACAAGCATTCCTATACGCCAATAACAGACAAACAGAGAGCCAAATTATGAGTGAACTCCTATTCACAATTGCTACAAAGAGAATAAAATACCTAGGAATACAATTAACAAGGTATGTGAAGGACCTTTTCAAGAAGAACTACAAACCACTACTCAAGGAAATGAGACAGGACACAAACAGATGGGAAAACATTCCATACTCATGGTTAGGAAGCATCAATATCATAAAAATGGCCATACTGCCCAAAGTAATTTATAGATTCAATGCTATCCCCATTAAGCTACAATTGACTTTCCTCACAGAACTGGAAAAAAACACCTTAAACTTCATATGGAACCAAAGAAAGAGCCCACATAGCCAAGACAATCCTAAGCAAAAACAAAACAAAACAAAACTGGAGGAATCATGTGACCTGACTTCAAACTATATTACAAGACTACTGCAATCAAAACAGTATGGTACTAGTACCAAAACAGATATATAGACCAATGGAACAGAACAGAGGCCTCAGAAAGAATTCCACACAACTACAACCATCTGATCTTTGACAACCCTGACAAAAACAAAGCAATGGGAAAAGGAGTCCATATTTAATAGATGGTGTTGGGAAAACTGGCTAGCCATATGCAAAAAGCTGAAACTGGACCCCTTCCTTACACCTGATACAAAAATTAATTCCAGATGGATTGAAGATATAAACATGATGCCTAACACCATAAAAACTCTAGAAGAAAACCTAGGCAATACCATTCAAGACATAGGCATGGGTAAGGATTTCATGAATAAAACACTAAAACCAATGGCAACAAAAGCCAAAATAGATAAATGGGATCTAATTAAACTTAAGAGCTTCTGCACAGCAAAAGAAACTATCACTAGAGCGAGCCAGCAACCAACAGAATGGGAAAAAATTTTTGCAGTCTACCCATTTGACAAAGGCTACTATCTAGAATCTATGGAGAACTTAAACAAATGTACAAGAAAAAACAACCCCATCAAAAAGTGGGCAAAGAATATGAACAGATGCTTTTCAAAAGAAGACATTTATGCAGCCAACAAACATATGAAAAAACGCTCATCATCACTGGTCATTAGAGAAATGTAAATCAAAACCACATTGAGATACCATCTCATGCCAGTTAGAATGGCAATCATTAAAAAATCATGAGACAACAGATGCTGGAGAGGATGTGGAGAAATAGGAACAATTTTTGCACAGTTCCTGGGAGTGTAAATTAGTTAAACAGAAATTCCATTTGACCCAGAAATCCCAGTATTGGATATATATGCAAAGGATTATTAATCATTCCATTATAAAGACACATAAACACGTATGTTTATTGCAGCACTGTTCACAATAGCAAAGACTTGGAACCAATCCAAATGCCCATCAATTATAGACTGAATAAAGAAAATGTGGCACATATACACTGTGGAATACCATACAGACATAAAAAAGGATGAGTTCATGTCCTTTGCAGGGACATGGATGAAACTGGAAATCATCATTCTCAGCAAACTGACACAAGAACAGAATAGGAAGAGAGGATGTCAAATTGTCCCTGTTTGACGTCCTCACTCATAAGTGGGTGTTGAACAATGAATGAGAACACACAGACACAGGGAAGGGAACATCACACACTGGAGCCTGGGGGGTGGGGGCCTAGGGAAGGAATAGCAGGGGGTGGGAGGATTGAGGAGGGATAGCATTAGGAGAAATATGTAATGTAGATGACAGGGTGATAGATGCGGCAAACCACCACCATGGCACATGTATACCTATGTAACAAACCTGCTTGATCTGTATATGTACCCCAGAACTTAAAGTATAATAATAAAAAATTTATAAAAGACACAGAGGCAGATATTATTTACTCACTTATTTATGGCCTACCCAAGAAAGGCCACAGCTGAATGAGTTTATTCCAGTTATTTACTGCCAGCTCAAGGACACATAATAAGTTCTGAGAAAATGTAGAGGAAAAAAATCATTTTCTTCAATACCTTAGCTAAGTTCTCTTCTAGAATTTTTCACAACCCTGGCAAAAATAGAGAACCTTTCATTCCAAATGAGTGTATGCTACCCTTTAGATTCCTAAGAGACTTTAATTGTTGGTTAGAAAGCTGTCACTTTGGGCTTAATCTATAAATTCCTTGGTTTTATTTAAATTGTTTTAGTGACCTCTCTTTGTAGTTGATTGAATTGACCAAGAGTTGTTTGTTCAGTCATTAAGGCCTATACTAGTCTGTTCTTGCACTGCTATAAAAATATTCCTTAGGCTAGGTAATTGATAAAGAGGTTTAATTGGCTCACAGTTCTTCAGGCTTTACAGGAAGCATGGTGCTGGCATCAGCTCAGCTTCTAGGAAGGCCTCAGGAAGCTTACAATCATGACAGAAGGCAAAGGGGGAGCAGGCACATCACACGGCAAAAGCCTGAGCAAGAGAGAGATAGAGAAAGAGAGAGACAGAGTGAGAGGAGAGAGACAGTGGCAGGGGCGGGTGGGAGTGCTACACACTTTTAAATGACCAGCTCTCTCAAGAACTCACTATCATGAATATAGCACCAAGCCATGAGGGATCCACCCCCCAGGATTCAAACACCTCCCACCAGGCCCCACCTCCAGCACTAGAGATTCCAATTTGACATGAGATATGGGTGGGGACAAATATCCAAATTATATCAAGGCCCAAATCAGAATTCCTGCCTTCATGCAGCTAGAGTATTAAGACTCTCCCATCAGTCACAGGGGCTCATACGGTAATGATTCTGAAACATGGGAAGGTGTCGTCCCTGTGGTTTTCCTGAGCTCTAATGAAAGCTTTTGAGAATCTCAGAAGAAGGAAAACTGTTTAGAAAGAGCATCATCCTCTTCAGGTCATTATACCATGTCATACCCTAAAGATCACCACACTAAATCCTGGACTAACATTTTTTCAATGATTCTCCTGCTATACAAATAAACTCTGTTTTGATATTCCAGGATATTTTTTGTCATAGTGAAGTTTTCTGCTAAACAGAGCATTTAAACCCTCAAACTGTACAATACTATTCATTTTACAAAGCAACAATGGCCAAATTGTTTTTTAATAGCCAACAGGCAAACTATTACTGAAATCTTAGGAAGTGGGGAAAAAGCCCAATTCACAATAACTCCTTCTATAGATCAACTAGTTCAAAATTACATAAATGTCTGCACAATTGACCCAGCTCACAGCTTCCCTGTAGACATTAGCCCAAGGTCATAAAAATGAATGGTCAACTGTGAGAAGTCATGGGGTTCCTTTCCATGGCTTTCCTCATGGCATTTTTAATCTCCTTATTCCTAAAACTATAGACGATGGGATTCACCAGGAGGATCACCAAGGCATAGAACATGGACACCACCTTGTCCCTGTTTAGGGAGTAGCTAGAACTGGGTCGCATGTACATGAAGAATCCAGAACCATATAAGAGGGTCACAGCAGTCAGGTGAGAGGCACAAGTGCTGAAGGCCTTGGTCCTACCTGTAGCTGAGCTGATCTTCAGAACAGCGACAACAATGTAACCATAGGAGATGAGGACCACTAGCACAGACACTATTCCAATGACAACACCCACCATGAAGGTCACCACCTGGCTGGTAAAGGTATCAGAGCAGGACAGAGCTAGGACTGGAGGGAGGTCACAGAAAAAGTGGTTGATCATATTGGGCCCACAGAAATCATGCCGACAGACAGAGTATGTTTCAATGAAAGAACTAAGGAACCCACCCACATAGGCACCAACCACCATCTTTAAACAAAGTGTATGGGTTATGAGGACTGTGTAAAGCAAGGGGTTGCAGATTGCAGCATACCGGTCATAAGCCATAGCTGCCAGGAGAAAGCACTCAGTCAGCCCCATCCCACAGAACACAAAGTACTGAGTGGCACAGCCAACAAAGGAAATGGTTTTCTGCTCCGTGATGATGTCAGAGAACATCTTAGGGGCAGTGGAGGACACATAGCAGATGTCCAGGAAGGACAGGTTACTGAGGAAGAAGTACATGGGTGTGTGCAGGTGAGAGTCCATCCTGATGAGGGCGATGAGGCTTAGGTTCCAGGCCAACGTCAGGAGGTAGAGCCCCAGAAATAAGACAAAAAGGAAAATCTTCATTTGAGGATGGTCTGAAAGTCCTAGGAGGATGAATTTTGTCACAATTGTGTTGTTCCTTTCTACAGCCATAGGCCTGCTTCCTGCGTAAAGGAAGGAAGAATCTTGTGGTTAGTTAGATTTTGTTTGTTATTATAAGAGTGGGTATTTCCTGGAAGATTGTGCAAACAGTCAGCACCCAGTAAAACAACACCCAGTTAAAGCCCAGCCACCTGCTAGCCCAAGACTTTTCAGAGGAATTCAGCCTAGGATAATCCGTATGCTCTATGCTTGGTGACCAAAGGAGAATCCATCTAACAATAAAGTAGAAACTGATTGGAAATTGGAAGCCTGAGTTTTGTCTTCAGCTCCATTCATAAACCTGCTGGGGCTTTGAAAAAGTCACTTCTCCAGATTCTCATTTTCCCAAATGGGAAATGAGAGAGTTGAATCAGATGAGTTTGAAGTGCCACTTTGAACTTGGGCTCCTTATTGCTTTTTTAGTCTTTCTGATTTGAAAATAAAGTATAAATAAATAAAGTAAAATAAAGTTAGTCATTTTATGTGTTATAGATCTTTAGTATAATAACTCAAAAGAAGGGAACTGAATACAATGGGCTATAATTTTTGACATGTTCCATTTTGGGGGAGGAAATCCAGGCAACAGTCTAACAATCTATTCTTCTAGGTAGTAAAACAAAGTGGAGAAAAAAAAAGATGAGAGAGAATGTGTGTGTGTAAACATATTTGTGAGTATATGTATATTTGTATATCTATGTTATATGTATGTATGCAGGGATAATTGTATATATGTATATGTTTGTGCATATATATACACACACTTAGCATGCTTAAAACCAGAAAATTTATTCTAATGATGTAATGTTTTTAATACAAGTCATTGTACAAAATTCATAGAATGATCAAAATTTGGACTAGCACAGTCAGCGCAATTATAGGAAAGAAGGGATACGAACATGTCTCCATGAAAAGGAAGAAGGAACAGTACGTAAACTGACTGAGATGGGCTGAGCATGCTGGTCCAGAACCAACAGCAATCAATATTTCCTGGGCAAGAGCAGCAGCAGGGAGGAGAAGATTCATTCAGTATTTAAAGACAGTGATACGCAAGGGACAACTTTGATGTGATCAGGCCTAATCAGATGATCACTATGAAGACAAGAGATAAGCCCATATATATCTGGCAGTTAAGAAACACAGACTGGCACTGATGTAAGATCAAAATGAAAAAACAGGCTGGGTGTAGTGGCTCACTCATGTAATCCCAGGACTTTGGGAGATGGAGGCAGCCCGATTGCTTTAGCTTAGGAATTTGAAACCAGCCTGGGCAACATGGCGAAACCCCGTCTCTACTAAAAATACAAAAATTAGCTGGGCTTGGTGGCGTGTCAGTCCCAGCTACTTGGGAGGTTGAGGCAGGAGAATCACTTGAACCCGGGAGGTGGAGGTTGCAGTGAGCCAAGATCGCACCACTGCACTCCAGCCTGGTGACAGAGCCAGAGACTATCTAAAAAAAAAAAGATTCGCAGGGTGTGGTGCCACATGTCTCTAGTCCCAGCTACTTGGGAGGCTGAGGTGGGGGGATCGTTTGAACCAAGGAGGTCTAGGCCGCAGTGAGCCATGATCGCGCCACTGCACTCAAGCCTGGATGACAGAGTGGGACCCTGTTTCAAAAAAAGAAAACTGTTTTTAAAAAATTAGGAAATAAAAATGGGTATGAAGAGGCAGAAGCGCCCAGAGAAAGACTCAGCGGTGAAATTAAGGTTACTGTATTTTATCATTTGTATGGAATTTGTTTGCCCATGCAAACTGTAGTTCTCTGTCATTAGTCATATTAAAAACTGCTGCTAGTTTTGTGTTTTTTACGAAGTTCTAATCTCGCAAGTCACTGGTTAAGCAGTCAAAACCAAGACGAGCCTAGCTTGCTCTTCACTAAAACATCCATCTATTTAATCCTATCAAAAAGGAAGTGAGATAAATTTGGTATCTTGTAGCTTGGTGAAATCTTCCCTACCGGAATGTAAGTTACTCAAAGGCAGGCAGGGAGTTTTGTCCATTTGGTTTACTGATCTATCCTGGTAACTATCCAATGACTTGCCCACTGCCTAGACAGAGCTTATTTATCAAGACAGGGGAATTGCAATGGAGAAAGAGTAATTCATATAGAGCCGGTTGTGCAGGAGACTGGAGTTTCATTATTACCCTAATTAGTCTTCCCTAGCAGTCAGGGATCAGAGTTTTTAAAGATAATTTGGCAACCAGAGGCTTGGGAAGTGGAGAGTGCTGATTGGTCAAGTTGGAGATGGAATCATAGCGGGTCCAGGTGAGCTTTTCTTGCTGTCTTCTGTTCCTGGGTGGGATGGCAGAACTGGTTGAGCCAGTTCACCAGTCTGGGTGGTGTCAGCTGATCCATCCAGTGCAGGGGCTGCAACCTATCTCAAGCACTGACATTAGGTTTTACAATAGTGATGTTATCCCCAGGAGCAATTCAGGAAGGTTCAGACTCTTGGAGTCAGAGGCTGCATGATTCCTAAACTGTAATTTCTAATCTTGCAGCTAATTTGTTAGTCTTGTAAAGGCAGACTGGTTCCCAGGCAAAAAGAGGGTCTCTTCAGGAAAGGGCTGCTATTTTGTTTCAGAGTCAAATCATAAACTGAATTTCTTTCCAAAGTTACTTCAGCCTATGCCCAAGAATGGAAAAAGATAGCTTAATGGTTAGAAGCAAGATGGAGTCAATTAGGTATAATTTCTCTGACTGTCATAATTTCCCCAGTTATAATTTTGCAAAGGCAGTTTCATCATGAGTACCAAGAATAGGGCTTGGGACGGACATAGGCACTCAGTAAATATTTTGTTGAATAAATAGATGTTTTCCAGCACTTATCCTCAGAGTTTGGCAGAAGTGTTTGGCCTATGACTTACTATATTTGGCCTGTTATTATTATAATAACAAAACATGTAGCATATGATATAATCACAAACAATAATATAGTAACAATCATAATATAATAATATAATCAAACACTTATTTAATACTTATTGTGTGCCAGGTACTGTTCTGAAGTCTTGATTTCTATAAACCCATTTAATTCTCCTAATAGACTCAAGAAGTGGCAGCATTACTCTGCCCCTTTTACAAATAAAAGGTAGAATAGGCTGTAAATGTATAGTTGTGATTTGCTACTGGATGGATGAAGTAGGAGGGAATGAGCTGGACTTACTGCATTGCGCTGAGCAGAAGGGTCCTACAATCTTGTGCTACAACAGAAGAAACACTGGTTGCTTTGCTGCCATAACATCTTTTGCAAACCAGGTCATCTGCATTTCCCACTGCTCCATGCCTGGTTTCTGGTTCCGTCAATTTCTTATGCTTTGGCCTCATGTGAATAGTAAAACATGCGTCTGGAATCCCTGCTCCTTTGTTAACAAGTCTTCCAATAAATGGCCTGTGGGAGTTCATTATTTTAATGGGCAGGGATAGCCACATTCTTTCTCCAAGAGGCTGCCCTCTGCCACTCACTCCAGGGTCCAACGTAAAAAGCCCAGCAATCATTAGAGCTAAACATTTCTGAGCACTAATTGTTCCCTGGAGTGCTGGTGAAAGGGGCCAACCACTCATCCTGGGAGCCTCTTTCCATCCCCCTACCTATTCTTCTCTGAGCTTTCCCTGTTTGAATCCAGGAAGATTCCCTGCTGGGTTAGTAGAGGGCCTTTTGCTTAAGAGAAATTTCATCAGAAGAAAACCACACATAAACATACCAAGCCTTATACTGAAATATACTGGTTTAAAACACAAGTTTCCAACTCAGAGAATTGAGTTCAAATTCTGGCTCTGCCCTTTTATCAATATGTTTAATCTCTTAAACTTGTCAACTCCCTCATTTGTAAAACTGGTGTAACAAGAATACTTACCTCAAAAGAGTTGTGATAATTAAATAAACTGTGAATAAGAAAGGGTAGTACAGTGCCTAACAAACAGAAATCACTCAACAAATGTAAACTAATGATGTCATTAACTCTGTTTCTTGGGTCATGGCCAAAAATGTGTCTTTTCTTTCTATCTTTTTCTTGTGACTTATTTGCATTATGATGAAAATATTTCTTACTTTTTTTTTTTTTAATGAGGCAGGATGGGATGAAGGGCTTGATGGGGCTCTTCTTTTCTCTTTTTACTATTTTGAGTGTTACTCCCAGCAATGCCATTACCTGGATGTGTCACTGTGAGCAAGTCAATTAACCCCTCCAGCCTGAGTGAATTGGGCTCACTCTTAAAGAACTCATCCAGCCCTGAAAGTCAAATGTTTTAAAACATTGGTTTCTTGTTTTTTGAAATGTTTTCTTCAGGAATAAAGTTTGGAAAAAAGGAGTTAATGTATTTCATGGAGACCAAGTTAGCAATCTTCTGTCTCAAAAGAAAAAAAAAATTAACTGAGAGAAATGTCTCTATATGAAGGAATAATTACTGAGACTCTTGACATACAAGGTAATAGGTTTAATTTAGAGAAGAAATTTAGCAACTAAGATTGTTGAAAGAAAAGGAGGTAAATAGCTTCAAGAATCAACTGTGAACATGAAAAGGCAAGGAAGTTCTTCATCAAGAGAAACATTCTTATCTAGGGTTGGAGATAAACTGTCCTAGGAAATTCTGACGCTGGGAGAGTAAACCCCAACTAACTATGAAAGAGTTTTGATACTGAGTTAAGATCTGGGGAATTTAAAAGATTAATTCTCATAGTCATGATCTGTACATTTTTCTAGGATTAGAAAAGGCTGATAAGATTGGGTAGTGACAAATTTCATAGTGATAATGATTACCTACAATGTAAGATTGAGGATCTTAAGAATAAAGAGCAGTAATGGCTTTTGCAGCAATTTGGATGGAGCTGGAGGCCATTATTCTAAGTGAAATAAGTCAGGAATGGAAAACCAAATACTGTATATTCTCACTTATAAGTAGGAGCTAAGCTATGAGAACACAGCAACATACAGAGTGATATGGACTTTGGGATGTCAAGGGGAAGGGTGGGAGTGGGGTGAGAAATAAAAGACTACGTATTGAGTACAGTGTACACCGTTTGGGTGACAGGTATACTAAAATCTCAGAATTCACCACTAGCAGAATTCATCCATGTAATCAAAAACCACTTGTACCTCAAAAGCTATTGATTTTTTTTTACAAAAAAGAACAAATTATAAATTAACAATATCTGCATTGGACAGAAAAATGCACAATGAGGACTCATAATGTATTTATTAACCTAATCTATAAGAAATCTGAGAATGAGGAAGAAAGTCATCCTATTAAATCCATCTGGATAAAACTCTTTAACTCTTCATGCCCTTACTTAAAAAAAATCAAATTTGATCAAAATAGCAGAAGTTCAAGTAAACATCAGAAAGTATCAAAGCAAATATGTTACAGAACAATATGAATATATTTAACATTACTCAAGTATACACTTAAAAAATAATTAAGGCCAGGCATAATGGCTCACGGCTGTAATCACAGTACTTCGGGAGGCCAAGGCAAGCAGATCACGAGTTCAAGAGATCAAGACCATCCTGGCCAACATGATAAAACCCTGTCTCTACTAAAAATACAAAAATTAGCTGGGCTTGGTGGCGTGCCTGTAGTCTCAGATACTCAGGAGGCTGAGGCAGGAGAATAGCTTGAACCCGAGAGGCGGAGATTGCAGTGAGCCAAGATCACACCACTGCACTCCAGCCTGGAGACAGAGTGAGACGCCATCTCAAAAATAATAATAATAATGAAGATGATGTGATGGTTAATTTTAGGTGTCAACTGGACTGGATTAAGAGATATCCAGATAGCTGGTAAAGCACTATTCTGTGTATGTCTGTAAGACAGAGGATGTTTTGATTAGTGGACTGAGTAAGGAAGATCCACCCTAATTCAATGTTGGTGGGTACCTTCCAGTCAATTGAGGGCCTGGAAAGAGCAAAAAAGCAGTGGAAAAGTAAATTCCCCCTCTGTCCTCTGAAGCTGAGATACCTTTCTCCCATCCTTTGACGTCATATCTCCAGACCTCCTTTGGAGTCTTGGATTTGCATCAGTAGCCCCTTAGATTATCAGGTGTTTGGCCTCATATTGAGAGTTACACCATTGGCTTTCTTGGTTTTGGGGCCTTTGGACTTAGACTGAACTACACTCAGGAAGCAAGGATTCTGTGATTCTTCAGCTTGCAGATGTCACATTATGGAACTTCTCAGCCTCCGTAATCTCCTGAGCCAATTCTTCTGATAAACTTACCTTCATCTATCCATCTGTTAATATCTATCCACCTATTAAGCTGTCTGTCTGTCTATTAATACATCCCGTTGGTTCTGTCTCTCTAGAGAACCCAAACTAATAAAGATAGTAAATTTAATGTCATATGCTTTTTACCACAGTAAAAAAGTATGAAAGCAAATAGCACATAAAGGCAAATAAACTCCACATAGAATTATAAATGTTTAGAATTGGAAGTGCTTTGAGGTTCAACTCAAAATTTATCTCCCTAGGATTCTATGCATCTTAGAGTTTGTTTTCTGACAGCATTTCCTAAAATTTGATTTACTTTTATTTTAGCTTAACATTTTAGCATACCTATTTTAATGAGTTTACTTGAATTATTTCAAAGAAAACCCAGAAAAAAATCTAAACATGCTTAGTAATAAAATATCTTACTTCTCAAATTGGAGTTTGAAAAGTTATCTCGGAGTCTATTTCTTTCACTAACATTAGTAAAAATTTCAACCTGATATAGATCCAAAGTATTTTCACCAGGCATCCCTAACAAACCGAAAGTGAAGGTACATTTAAGGGTCTTAGAAGTCATTAACAATTTATACAAGAAGGAAAGCACAAAGACATCACAGGACCTGTATTCTAATTCCCATTCCACTGTGGCAGATTGGGCTGTTGATCTCTCTTGACCCCTCGCTTGACCTTAATTTTTTTTATTCTGAAACCAAAGACCTAAAATAGAAAATATCTAAAAACTGAAACAGCATGATTACAGCTAAGACAACTATATTACTATACCATTATCTGTCAAAACCAAGCGCCTATTGGTTTTGATCCCTATGGAATGTTGCTGCCACCTAGTGGAACTATGCCTAAATCGTAGGGTCAGTTACAACAGTGATTGATCATCCTCAAACACATTACATGCCCACTGTGTGTGCTCCAAGCATTGTACCATGTGCTTCTCAAGAGCCTGAACTCAATATTATCATGAAGTTCAATTCTGAGAAATAAACCAGATCAGAGGGAGGGCAACATACTGATAATAATAACATAAACGGTGAATAACAATAATAAGCAAATATATGTAGATAAGGGTAATGTAACTGATAATAGGTAAGTCATAAGTTTACATTCATAGTATCATTTTTTAATCAGATTTTTAAATATTTAAAAATAGATGCAATGACATAACAAGAGAGAAGAGTAGGCACCAGAAGTAAAAATAATTGGTAGTGGGGCCACACATCCTGGGTTGAAATCCATCCTATTGCCAACATGTGGTCTGGATGCCTCAGCTGATCTTACATAATCTTTTCTTTTATCTGTGAAATTGCACTAGATGTATCAACATTGCATGTTTGTGTGAAGAGCATATAATATACAATCTATATGAAAAAGATTATATACTCTATTCAAACATGAGGGGTTATCATTTTGATTTTTAAATTGCCCATTTGTCTCAGAAGAAACATCTCCAGCTGTAATATTCTGATAATTAGTTTATTAGAAATAGCATGATAATCTATAATATTATTGTCCCTGGCTAACGATATGTTTTTATTAAATACCAGCTGGCTATGTGTTTTCATTAAAATGTCATCTAATTTGGATATGAATTCTAAAAACTTTCATTTTTAGCCAATCTTGACACAGTATTTTTTAATATGCAATTACCCTAGCTATCAGGGTCATTTTTATTATTCATGTACTTACTGTTATAACAACCCTAATTATTTGTAAATAATGTAAATTTTATGCTCCTGAATAACAATTGAAAATATTAAACTCTTGAAATTTTAAGACTTAAACTAAAAAATGAATCATTAGGAAATTTTATGTGTTATTTCCAAATAAAATGAAAATATGCTTAATCATTGATATAGTGAGAGTTGCAGTGAAGATTTAAAATAATGTTAATGCAAAAAATAAAGCACAGTTTTTTCTACTTATCAAGGTATTTGAGGACCCATATAAATTGACAACATCATGAGTGTAAATTTTCCAAGAAAGCTTTGACATTGCTCTGACTAAACATCCATTGAAATGAATTTCCCTCAGGAACTCTCAAAGGAAGCATCCCAAAAGAAAAGAATCACAAGGTATTCATCTAGTTTCAGAACAATGACCTGACCTCAGAAGAGAAAGGAGATTCTAGAAAGAACCAGTTTTCTATTGCTTAAATTATCCTTCAGCCCAGCCCAAAGACACATTCCTGAGTCCTGGCCCAAAGGGACTGGGGAAAGAATGCTTGTAAAAAGAAACTGAAAAGAGTATTGAAGTGCGAGTAGTATTGATGCCAGCAGTTTTGGGCAGCATCAGGGTATGATGCTCTCAATGCAGATATCTGTCTTCAATGCCAGCATCTCAGCATCTCAGCCAGGAGACACTGTTGTGTACTAGAAGAGCTAGTGACATGGTAGATATCTGCAGGAAGTACCATCCTGATCCGTACCAGAAAAAAAGGAAAACAATAGATAACACAATAGTAGATTATTATACGAAGAGTATGTGAGACGCTCCTGATGGCTTCCAGAACTAGGAGGAATTTTGAGGACTATGTGGATATAGTAGGAATTCAAAGGAATCTGGGGTAGTAAGACACCCTGGAAACTTTGTCTTGAAACTGTTTTTGTGATCATGTTTTAGTCTTACAGCTGATACGGGAAAGAACAGTGGTTATACATAGCATTATTAAGTTAAACTCTAAGGTAAGAGGAAATAGCCTAGGTAAAATGTGTAGAGGATGAAAAATAGACCACAGACAAGACTTCAAGGAATATTCCCGCATGTAAGGGTATAAAGGGAGAAAGAGTCTTTGAAGATTATAATTAGCCTACCATCTCTCATGTCCATTCTGTTGCCCCAACACACACACACACACACACACACACACACACACACACACACACACACACACTCCATATTTTCACCTAGAGTTGTGAGAGCTAAAAGCAAAACATAATAAACAAATGCAGCTGGTGACTCCTCCTTGGTACTAGAATAACTCCTGGCTATATCTTTATTGAACTGCTTCCCATGGCTACCTTGGCTTTTAGAATTGAAAATTTCATCTGCTTCCGCTTTAGAATCTTCCTGAAGATTGACTGCGTAGCTCTTGTTCTGTTATCTGTCTTAGAATTTGGTTGTTTGGGAATTACCTTCTCTCAGATCCAACTACCTGGTTAAGGATATACTTTATATGCATATTTCCAAGTTGGATTTATCCCCAAAAATATGTAAGTCTGGTTCAACATTTTAAAATCAATGAATCTTTCTTTATCAATAAAGTGAAAATCAAGAAGAAAAAGTATAAAAATCAATCAATTCAATATATATCTTTTACAAAATGCAACATTCATTTATAATAAAGACTCTTGGTAAACTAGGACTAGAAAGAACATCTGCAACCTGATATAGTTCAATGGTGAATAACAAAAATACCCTACGACTATTATTATACTTAGTAATAAAAGACTACACGTCTTTCTCCTAAGATAAGGAAAAATGCATTGATGTTTGTTCTCACCATTCATTTTATACATTGTACTGGAGTTCCTATCAATAAAGCAGGAAAAATAAGTAAAAACTATATAGATTGCAAAGGAAAATATAAAACTCCCTGTATACACTGTAATAGTCTGTTTTCACACAGCTATAAATAACTGCCCAAAACTGGGCAGTTTATAAAGAAAAAAGGTTTGACTGACAGTTCTACATGGCTGGGGGGGGCTTGCAGGAAACTTATAATCATGGTGGAAGGTGGAGGGGAAGCAAGGACCTTCTTCACATGGCAGCCGAGAGAGAAGAGTGAGACAGTGCAGCAGGAAGAGCCCCTTATAAAACCATCAGATCTCATGAGAGCTCACTCACTATCATGAGAACAGAATGCGGGAAACTGACCCAATGATTCAATCACCTCCCATTGGGTCTCTCCCTCAACACTTGGGGATACAATTCAAGATGAGATTTGGGTGGGGACACAAAGCCTAACCATATCATATGCAAAGAACATGACGGTAGAAAATCCCAAAGAATCTGCAGAATAAGTTCAAGAACTAATAAGTAAGTTAAGCAGTGTCCCCATAAACAATTATAAATTTAACTGTAGTGAACAATTGGTAATTGAACTAGTAATGAACAGTTAGTAATTGAACACCATTAGTAAATAATTGGTAACTGAAATCAAATGTATCATTTACAATACATTTTAAAAGAACATGAAATACTTAGGTATAAACCTAATGAAATAAGTACAAGATCTGTGTGTAGCAAACTATAAAACACTGAGGAAAGAAATCAAATGTCCAAATATATGGAGATATATACCATGTGTATGGATTAGAAGACTCAATGTGGTACCATAATAAATACCAATTCCCCCAAAATAGATCTCTTTATTCAATATATTTTAAATCAAATATCAACAGGAATTTCTGTAGATATTTTCAAATTGATTCTAAAATTTTTATGTTTATGCTGATCACTTTGAAAAAATAAAAATAATAAAATAAAATATTTATGGAAAGGTAAAGGAACTAGAAGAGCCAAAATAATTTTGATACAGAAGAACAAAGATGAGGGATTCACATCTTTGTTTGAGAACTTACCTATATAGCTACAATAATCTAGAAAGTATAATATTGGAGAAAGAAAAGAATACATAAATCAATGAAGCAGAATAGACAGTTCTGTTCTGAAGAACAGAAATAGACCCACATACTTACAATCAAATGACTTTCATCAATGAGGCAAAAACAGCTCAAATGAGAAAGAATATACTTTTCCACAAATAGTGCTGGGACAATTCGATGTAATTGTGCCAAAATACGAAATAGTTCATACTTCATACCATACACAAATAATTAACTCAAAATAAATCATACAAATAAATGTAAAATATAAATTATTAAATGTCTAGAGGAAAACATAGAAAAAAATCATTATGACTTTGCATTACGGAAAGATTTCTTAGATGTTACACCAAAAGCACAACAGACATCGCAAAAAGTGAGGATGTCTGGTCTCAAAAAATATTATTAATGTAATGAAAAGACAAGTTACAGATTAGAAGAAATATTTTCAAATCATGTATTATTTGATAAAGGAATTGTATGTAGCATATATAAAGAAGTTTCAAAACTATTACATTTTAGAAAATTTTTAAATGGGCAAAATATTTGAACATATTATTCAGCAAAATAGATATATGGATGGACATATGATACCCAATGCCACTATTCATTAACAAAATGGAAATTAAAATCAAAACTAAACCCCACTTATATCTATTAGAATGTCAAAAATAAAAAATAAGTAGCATATAGTAAGCATAGCCATTATCTAGAAAACAGTATAGATATTCCTCAAAAAACTAAACATAGAACTACCATATGACCCAGCAATCCCACTACTGGGTCCCACTCTCCTATTTACTGCAGCACTATTCACCATAGCTATGATATGGGATCAAGCTAAGTGTCCATCAATGGATGAATGAGTAAAGAAAATATAGTATACATACACCAGTCTGCCTTAAAAGAGAAGAAAATCTTGTCATTTGCAACAACATGGATAAACCTGGAGGACATCATGGTAAGAGAAATAAGCCTAGCACAGAAAGACAAATATTGTATTCTCTCAATTATGTGAAATCTAAAACTGAACTCATAGAAGCAGAGAGTAGAAAGGTGGTTACCAGGGGCAGGGGTGGGAGGAGCAGGGAGATGTCACTAAAAGGTGACACCTTTAAGTGACATCTTTAAAAGGTGACAACAAACTTTCAGTTAGACAGGAGAAATAAATTTTGGAGATTTATTGAACAGCATGGCGACTATAATTAATGATAATGTGTAGTGTACTTGAAAATCACTGAAAAAGTAGATTTTAAAATGTTCTCATTAGAAAGGTGAGCTGATGGATATAATTTGCTTGATTTAATCATTCTATGTATACATATATCAAAACATTATGTTATATACTATAAATATATACAATTTGTCATCTGTCAATTTAAATAAATAAATAAAGAGACCTAACTCTCAATAAATAAATACATATATATTTAAGGAATGCATGAATGAATAATTTCTCCTTTATCTATATTTTTCCTTTGAATTCTACTCAGTCTATCCTGGATGTCTTTCTATCCTTTTTTTCCTGCCTGGTTGGATAACTTTCTTTCCCTAAATTAGCCATGGAATTGAAATCAATCATCTACTGTTTATTGTAGCTACTTTGAAAAGACTGAAGTTCAATGTTGTCAGCTTAAGAAACAAAAGAAACAAATATTTTACTTTTTCCCCTCCACCTGCAAGCACCTGTATTAATTAATGGCATGCTTTTTGTTAAATGTGTGGCCCAATATTACTTTTTATTTGTATGTAGCTCTCCATAGAAGTCCTACATCTTTATATTACACTCTTATATTCCACAGCAGAATAAGTTTATAAAAATCTTTTAGGAAAAAAAAATACCCCCTTTCTAATATCTCTTTCCCGAAGGAAGATAGTAGGTTTCTGTGGAAAGAAAATGGATTTATGAATTGAGGGATATGATTGACCATATCAACACATTTATGTGAGTTCCAAAATAAATGCATGTGCCATACATTCACATGCAGTGTTTGGTATTACACAGAGTTCAAATATTGGATCAATCCCTTGCTAGCATAACATTTCAAGCAATTGATTTAGATTCTCTGAATTTCAGTTTCCTCCTCTGCAAGGGGAATTTGGGGGGACTCAGTGAGTTAACACATATGAGGCACACAGTATAGTGCTTAGGACATGGTAGGAGCTCAGGAAGGTTAAGATCCCATTCTTTTAATATACTTCTGGCCAAATAGGTTCTACTAAGTAATGGGAAAGAGTTAATACATATATGTTTATAGATAGGCAATCTTGCCCTCTTTTGTGGAGTGGTGTTTATCCTGTCCTTATGTTCTGCTGTTATCCTGAGTTTTTTTGTCATGTACTACCAGAAAATATCTTGATTGGCCTTGGGAGAATGGAGGCCCTAGCCACTGGGAATTTAATAAGCATCAGTTTTGGAGCTTTTAGAATTTGTGTTCTAGACAACCCCAGAGAGCAATTAACCATAGAGCTGTGAAGTTCAGGTAATATATTTCTCTCTTTCAAAAAGACCCTCAGGGGCAAATGTAAGGAAACATTTCCAAGGAGAGAGGGAAAAAAGCTCTCCCTAATTCACCCCAAGCCCAGCTTTGAAATGTTTTCCCAAAATGACCCTAAATGCAGATGTTAGCTGATACCAGAAGAGCTTCTTAAAGATTACAACCTCCATCCTTTCTTTACATACCTTTTTCCTCCGTTACTCTGCCCCAAAACACACCTTCTATGTACCAGAGGATATTTTGATCCTTGACAACAACAACAACAACAGCAACAGCAGCAACAGCAACAACAACAACAACAGCAACAACAACAACAAACCAGCCCCAAGCTCTCTCTAAACTCATTAGCACTTTGGGAATTGGAAGCAGCCACTGAAACCCGATTAAACTCCTTCCAAAGCAGATGACAGGTATCAACTAAAGGGCAGACAGAGCAGGAGCAACAGGGTAAGTGCAGTCATTCATCTTTTACTCTTTGTCTTTGTGCCAATATTAATCTCACATGATGGAATTCCCTATATCCACAAGCCCATATAGGTAACCAAGAAGTTCTTTGACTTTTAGGTTTTCTCCCTGCACCTCTCAATGTTATTTGCTTTTTCCCCAAATTCAGCCAAATCGGTTTTTGTACTTTTTAAAAACTAGACTTTCTTTTTTTTTTTTTTCCGGAGCTCACTGAGGTTTTATTTTGGACACACACACACGCACACACACACACAAATGGATTGTTCTGTAGTTGGAGACATGGGCAAGGTCTGACCCCAGGCAGTAAACCCCCGCGCGGGTGGGCTGAGGGCGAGGGCTCAGCCTCAGGTGGGTCTCCTGTTCGCTGTGCTCCCCTGCAGGCTGGGAGGGGCTGCCGCAGCTGCCCGTCTTGGCCAGGACGTCAGAGGAGTCGGACACCGGCTTCCCATCGCGGGTCTCGATCTTCTTCACAAGCACGGCCTGGCGGAGCTGGTGCGGAGACATTTTTCAGAGCAGTTGTCGAGTCTGCTGTATTGCGCAGAGATGTCCTAACTAGCCCTTTACGCCTACACGTGCATAGCCTCCTCCATTATCAACATCCCCCACCACAGCGGTACACTGTTACAATCGATGAACCTACACTGGCACATTATTATCACCCAGAATCCGTCGTTTACATTTGGGTTCATTCTTGGTGTTGTACATGCTGTGGGTTTGGACAAATGTGTAAAGACACGTATCCACTGTTATAGGATCACCCATCGTAGCTTCACTGCCCTAAAAACCCTCTGTGCTCTGCCTGTTCATCCTTCCCTGATTCCCAGCAACTACTGATCTTTTTACTGTCTCCGTAGTTTTGCCTTTTCCAGAATGTCTTATAGGTGGACTCACAGTATGTAGCCTTTTCAGGTTGATTTCTTTCACTTAGTAATATGCATTTAAGGTTCCTCCACGTCTTTTCTTGGCTTGCTAGTTCATTTCTTTTCAGTGCTATTACTTTTCAAGATGTCTGCTGTACACTTTTTTGTTTTCAAGCGTTCTCTGCAGTCATTTACGTACTTAAGTCGAATATGAAAAATTTGAATTTACAGATTCTTTTTGACAAAGTTTTAAAAATGTGCATTATACTTTTCATATTTGAGCTTTCTCCAATTCAAAATTGAAATTCAAGATAACGTGGAAATTTAGGATTTACATTAAATTTTGCTGTCTCAGATAATTCTATGCTTTTGATTTACCAGTTGAACAGTATTCCCAGTGCAGTGTTTTATTAATTGATGTATACTATAAGCTGGACTCTGCTTGATATAGTTTGAGTATTGGTTTCATCCAAATCTCATGTTGGAATGTAATCCCCATTGCTGGAGGTGGGGCCTGGTAGGAGGTGATTGGACCACAGGGCAGATCCTTCATAAATGGCGTAGTTTTATCCCCTTGGTGATGCGTGAATTCAGGCAACAGCTGGTTGCTTAAAAGAGCCTGGCCCCCTTCTGTTGCTCTTTCTCTCTTGTTTCTGCTTTCACCATATGAGACATCTGCTCCCCATCACCTTCCACCATGATTATAAGCTACCTGCAGCCCTCACCAGAAGCAGATGCCAACATCATACTTCTCGTACTGTCTGCAGAACTGTGAGCCAATTAACCTCTTTTCTTTATAAATCTTCCAGCCTCAAGTAGTCCTTTAAAGCGATGAAAAATGGCCTAATACACTATTCCATATTGTCTTAAATGGGACATATTACTAAAAGAGAGCTAAAAGAACATATGGTCTCTTCAACTGGCAATCAGTTGACTAATAAATATTCAGTAGCATTTTTTTAAAGTCTTCAGAAAATCATGATGAATTATTGGCTTTATAAATGCATTAATTGTTCACTACAAATTTTGTGAAAAGTAAACCCAGCATACTATTAGATGCTAAGGTAAAATAAATATGAAACCAGTCTTTTCAAAAACCAAGGTTACTGTAAGGAGAGAAATTTGCTCATCGTGATCATCTGAGTGAGGCATTTAAGAGCCTGATTCTGAAATCACAGCCCAATCTTGGTTCTTTTCTACTGCCCCTGTGATGGGCTTCCGGAAGTACATTAGAGCCTTGCAACTACCAAGGTGATGAAAAAGGAGACATTTCTAAAGGAACTTCTATGCCCTTAAACACAGCCACAATTATTAGTAAGTAATCCAAAAAGTAACTTAGAAGGTCTGTAATCCAGACACACTTAATATAGCAGATTTTTCAAACACTGCAGAGGCCTCCAAACTCCAAAACCCTCCTTTTCTTTTCTCACTAATGCTGTGAGTTATACCATCTGAATCTTAATTCTTGAATTAAAGTCTTGAACTCTTTTGCATTGTCACCTTACATTGAGAGGAACTCCTAATTTCATCAATCATTTGTACATTCAGATAAAAGAAAGACCTGGAAGAGCAATATCTTGAGGGCACCAGGCACCTGCAGGAGTGAGAGGAAACAGCATCATGAAGTGAAGGATGTGCAGCTCAGATCAGGATCAATGGGGAAATCATGGAACTCCTCCAACTCTACAAAGTGGCTGAGGTCCTGCTCATCATTTCATTTTTTTCCTCCATCACCAACTGTGTCTGGCAGATTTGATTATAAAGTTTAACACTTCTTCCAGATATATTTGATGGGAAATGGACAGAGTCATAAATCAACTCTATGAGTTTCCATCAATTACCCAGTATCTTCTATGTGCAAAGGACTGTGCTAGGTCCTTGATTTTACTGTATTACTATCTTCCTGTGACCATCAAGGATAGTGTAGTTCACGAAGATGCTGGAACTGGATCTATGAATCTAATGAGGTCACTGAGGCTCTCAGACTCTTCCTCTTCGGCTGTGTAAAATAGACCTGGTGTTGATTATACATGTATCATAGATTAGTAGGGAGTCCAGGCTCAGACCAAACAGTCTCCCCAAGTTTGCTGCAAGAGTGAAGAAAACCTCCTTTCTCTCTCAAGGGAAGAAGCACTTCGTGAGCAGAGTTCTGCACCACAAAACACTCCATACGACCCTTAAGATAGATACCTTTTCTCTAATGTTCTAAAATAAAACTCTACATATGCTTTTCTTTTCTTTCTTTCTTTCTTTTTTTTTTTTTTTTGAGACGGACTCTTGCTCTGTCACCCAGGCTGGAGTGCAGCGGCACAATCTCGGTTCACTGCAACCTCCACCTCCTGGGTTCAGGTGATTTTTCCTCCTCAGCCTCCCAAGTATCTGGGACCACAGGTGCATGCCACCATGCCCAGCTAATTTTTGTATTTTTAGTAGAAACAGGGTTTCACCATGTTGGCCAGGATGGTCTCGATCTCTTGACCTCATGATCCACCCACCTCAGCCTCCCAAAGTGCTGGGATTACAGGCGTGAGCCACCACGCCCGGCCGTGCTTTTCCTTTTGTGTCAATTTGTCCAGCTCCACTTTCTGTTTCTGGGGCTGGGAAATCTCATCCTTAAATACAAAATTTCTCCCTCCTGATGGCAACATTCAAAACAGACTTTAACCCATCATACCTCAAATTATTAAGTTCTCAACCTCACTTGTGAACACTTCTTACAAACTTGCATGGTTCATTAGTGCACTCCTTATTCCTCTAACGTAAGCATACTTCAACCTATTACATAAGGAGGAAGTGTTTCAAAATTAATGGTCGGTTCTATCAATAATTATTTAAGGAATACTTGCTGCTGCTAACAATCACAGTCCCAGTTTATTAAGCAAACATTCTATCTCAACACCCATCATGAGCCTTTTATACATTATCTTAAGCAATTTTCAAGCTCTGTTAAGTAGTTACTGTTTGTTTTGTTGTTGTTTTAAGACAAAGTGTCCCTTTATCATCTAGGCTGGAGTGCAATGGCATGATCACAACTAACTGCAGCCTCAACCTCGTGGGCTCAAACAATCCTCCCACCTCAGCCTCCTGAGTAGCTGGGACCACAGGTGTACGCCACCATGCCTGACTAATTTTTTCATTTTTATTTGTAGAGATGAGGTCTCACCATGTTGCTCAGGCTGGTCTTGAACTCCTGGCCTCAAGTAATCTCCCACCTCGGTTTCCCAAAGTGCTGGGATTATAGGCATAAGCCACCATGCCTAGCCAATTATTTTCATTTTACAAATGAGGAAATTGAAACTCAGAAAGGCTAAATAAGTTGTCTAACATCCCACACCTGGCAAATGGCAGAGTCAGAATTAGAACTAGGCTTTTTCTAAAGCGTACCCAGGATCAAACCACTACCTTCTCCCACTCCCCTTTCTTCTAACCTGAATAGCTTCCCCAGATGACCCTGAATCACAGCACAGACCTCAGGCCTCTACCTTGCTAAATGGCTGCACCTCTCCAGAACGTATGAGGGCTCCAGCAGAGCTCATTTGGTTTAGCTCTCAATTTCTCCATGTGGCTGTACATCTACACTCGATTATGCCAGAGTTTGCTACGGGTTCCTCTTTTCTTTCTTCAAAGGGTAAAGAACCCTCTCTTGACTCTAGAAAGTTCACAAACCTTTCACAAACAGGTGCAAAACCTTAGAATATAGGATGAAACTTAAAGTCATACCAACGAGATTGTGACTAATGTGATGAATATTTAAAACTCTGAACAAATTATGGCATGGTGGTAGCCAAAAGGAGCTTCACATTCTCCCATTATCCAAATTTGAGGGGGTTAGCACTGAAAAATATGTAGAAGGAACTATTGAGAGGGGGGGAAATTGGCCCCAATTTCAAGGGCATCTGTCTGGGTAAGTTCCAGGAAAAAAAATTAAGAAGGTCAATGAGACCTTAACTGACAATGAGTAGATATGGATTGATTTGTGAAAATTGAGGATGTCAAAATAAAGTGGCTCTCCCAAATTGAGCAATAAAAATTTGGCACAAATAGAGTATCACTTCCCAAATTGTGAATTTATTGACTTGCAATGATTTCTACAATATATACAAGTTACAAAGGTTTGTGTACTATGATACAAGCACCTGTGCACATAAACATATACCTGTACATAAAAAGTATACAGAAAAATTTTAAGAGTTATTATTTCAGGAGACAGATCATAATGTTCGGTTTTCTTTTTTTTTTTATTAATCAAGAAAGTGATTTTTTGTTTCGATAGTTCACATTTGTATATTAATCATATTAATCAAAATATCTCACAGTTCTTTAAAAGCCAGTTAAAATAATTTCATTGATTTCCAAACTATTTGGGTTAAGAACTGAAGAAGGATCAAGATACGTTCCGAACCTTTAAGGGTCACTCACCATGGGCCACATGGCCCTCTGTCCACATTTTTCCTGGTACTTTCTGTAGTATTAGGGTCCCAGTTTCAGAGATCTGATGACAGCAGTTCTCTTCTGATTAATGTGCATTGAAACTCAGTGTGGATGTGTGAGGGACGATGGGAGTCCTTACTGGTGTGGATTTGATAAAATCAAGTCCCTGATCTTGAAAGATGCTTCAAGTACTGAAAATTCAAAGAATTTGATTGAGGATACTTTGTACCTTAGGTTTAAAATGACAACAACAGCAACAAGCCAGTTGTTATAGAACAGTTACTATGGGTAAGGCATGTTCTAAGAAGATTAGATGAGACATGATGATGATGATAGATGACAGATAGGTGATAGATAGATAGATAGATAATTAGATCCTATAACAAACTAGTTACTATTATTATCTCTAATTTTACAGAGAGACAGAGAGAGTTAAGTGACCTGGCCATCACACATTGACTAAGTGAGGCTAAGAGTTGAATCCAGGCAGTCTAGATCCAGAGCCCACACTCAGCAATTAAACAGCTCAGAAAGCTCAGACTGAGATAAATTTGAAATTCGACCTATATTAGTATATTTGGACCCAATATTTGACAAGAGCATTTTTATATACATGTGACCTAATCTTTTGCATTAAAAACATTCTGATTGATCATCTCACAACTACATAGCTGAATGTAGTTCCATTGATCTTTCCCTTCTAATATTGAAACTTAGGTAAAGTAGATGAATAGTTATTCCAAAGTGTGACCTGACTCACCTGGAGCACACAGAACTGTCCTAATAATTACTCACTGGTCACTTGTTATGTGTCAGGCACTTAAATCTGTGAAATAATTGCTATCATCCAGTTTTAAGGATAAAGAAGTTGAAGCCAGAGATGTTAGCGATCTCATCCAAAGTGACACAACTAGTAAATGGTGGAGGCAGGAGATGAGGAGGCAGGTGACACGAGTTTAAACTTTGGATCCAAAATCCCTAGTTTAAACTCATATCACCTGTCTCCTCAACTTTTGGATTTTGGATCCAAAGTTTAAACTCAGATCAGCTACACTATACTGCCTAAATAGTTAAGATGATGACTGCAATTGCCTTCTTTGAGAGAGAGAGAGAGAGAGACTGAGAAAAAGAGTCTTTGCCTAAAGCTATAACCTGTAATCCTCTGCCCTCCCTCTCACACATTTTGTAATTATCTCCTAATACCACCTGTAATGTGGACTGTCATTACTATCTCAGGTCTGCATCTTGTCCTTGTGGTCCACCAGAAGCATGCCCATAACCAAAGCCTGGAACAGCTCATCAGTGACCATGTTTATCCTCCTGGGATTCGCAGACCATCCAGAACTGCAGGCCCTCCTCTTTGTGACCTTCCTGGGCATCTATCTTACGACCCTGGCCTGGAACCTGGCCCTCATACTTCTGATAAGAGGTAACACCCATCTGCACACACCCATGTACTTCTTCCTAAGCAACTTATCTTTCATTGACATCTGCTACTCTTCTGCTGTGGCTCCCAAGATGCTCACTGACTTCTTCTGGGAGCAGAAGACTATATCATTTGTGGGCTGTGCTGCTCAGTTTTTTTTCTTTGTCGGCATGGGTCTGACTGAGTGCCTTCTCTTGACTGCTATGGCATACGACCGATATGCAGCCATCTCCAGCCCCCTTCTCTACACCACCATCATGTCCCAGGGCCTCTGTACACGCATGGTGATTGGGGCATATGTTGGTGGCTTCCTGAGCTCCCTGATCCAGGCCAGCTCCATATTTAGGCTTCACTTTTGTGGACCCAACGTCATCAACCACTTCTTCTGTGACCTCCCACCAATCCTGGCTCTGTCTTGCTCTGACACCTTCCTCAGTCAAGTGGTGAATTTCCTTGTGGTGGTTGCTGTTGGCGGGACATCATTCCTCCACCTCCTTATCTCCTATGGTTACATAGTGTCTGCCGTCCTGAAGATCCCTTCAGCAGAGGGCCAATGGAAAGCCTTCAGCACGTGTTCCTCGCACCTGATGGTGGTGACTCTGCTGTTTGGGACGGCCCTTTTCATGTACCTGCGACCCAGCTCCAGCTACTCGCTAGGGAGGGACAAAGTGGTGTCTGTGTTCTATTCACTGGTGATCCCCATGCTGAATCCTCTCATTTACAGTTTGAGGAACAAAGAGATCAAGAATGCGCTGTGGAAGGTGTTGGACAAAAAGAAAGTGTTTTCTTAGGTCATGCGTAGAAACTTATTTATCCAAACTGCTGGAGAACAGCAAATCACACTGCCATGTGTGTACCCACGCAACAACCTTGCATGTTCTTCACATGTACCCCAAAACCTAAAATGCAATAAAAAAAATAAAAATAAATAAAACTATCCAAGGCTTCACCTCCACCTCTGCCTCAGGCAAGGGAGACATTTGGTGCTTTTATTTGAAAGTGGAGACTATTCCCTCCAGACCCCTCTCACCCTTCCTCATGGTCACTTGTCTACTGACAGTGCCATAGGCCATAGATAGCCAAAAAGGAGAAGGAATTTCTTCAGGAAAAAAAAAAACAAAACAAAAAACAATAACCTCCCCAGAATAGGCTATTTTCACAATAATCACAATAACTAGTCTTTATTGGGCAATTAATATGCACCAGGCACAAAAGTTATTTAACTAAATACTCATTGCAGTACTAAAATACACATTGCACTATACCTATGTTACAAAATAAGGAAACAATGTGTCAGCAAGGAAAACTAACTGGCTTAGGTTCAGAAAGGAGGGGGCAGTTCTCTGATTCACGCCAAGGTCTTCCTGACTCCCGAGCCCACAGTCTGCCCAAATGCTGCACTCCGCATTCAACAAAAAATAGCCCAAAAGTAGTACAAGTACGTAACTCTTGTTACTGGCATATGGCAGAATCTGAAAAGATACACTGTGTGTAGTTAAGGTAAATTACAAGAACAAGATGCTTATCCGATCAAACAGTCTCTCTAGAATCTCCCTGTTGAATTCCCATTATAGCTACCGAGTAATTTGCTAAGCAAGTGCTGAAGGATATTCCCCTTGGCTACCATTTCTCTCTATCTCAGCTATGTATGGGCCAGGGAAATTTGAGTCCAATGGTGTCACACCAGTTACTCTTCTTTTCTCAGTCTCAGTCCCCTAAACTGCCTGCTCAGTCAGTACCTCCTTGATCTTTCATTAATATTCCACTAAATGTTATATTTTTTTCTTTTTAATTTTATTTTGTTTTCAGTTCCAGAATACATATGCAGGACTTGCAGGTTTATTACATAGGTAAACATGTGCCATGGTGATTTACTGCACCTGTCAACCCATCACCTAGATATTAAGCCCCACATGCATTAGCTACTTATCCTGATTCTCTCCCTCTTCCCTGCCCGCTTACAAGCACCGTATATGTTGTTCCCCTCCCTGTGTCCATGTGTTCTCATTGTTTAGCTCTCACTTACAAGTGAGAACGTGTGGTATTTAATTTTCTGTTTCTGTGTTAGTTTGCTAAGGATAATGGTTCCAGCTCTGTCCATGTCCCACAAAGAACACTAACTCCTTCCTATTTATGGCTTCATAGTATTCCATGGTGTATATGCACCATATTTTCTTTATCCAGTCTATCATTGATGGGCATTTGAGTTGATTCCATGTCTTTGCTATTGTGAATAGTGCTACAATGAACATACGCATGCATGTATCTTTATAATAGAATTATTTATATTCCTCTGGGTATATACCCAGTAATGAGATTGCTGGGTCAAATGATATTTCTGTTTGTAGGTCTTTGAGAACTTGCCACATTGTCTTCCACAATGGTTGAACTAATTTACATTCCCACCAACAATATAAAAACATTCCTATTTCTCCATAGCCTCACCAGCATCTGTTGCTTCTTGACTTTTTAATAATTGCCATTCTGACTGGCATGAGATGGTATTTCATAGTGATCTTTGATTTACATTTCTCTAATAATTAGTGATGTTAATCTTTTTTTCATATGTGTGTTGGCCACATAAATGTCTTGTTTTGAGAAGTGTCTGTTCATGTCATTTGCCCACTTTTAGTTAGGGTTGTTTGTTTTCGTTTTTTTCTCGTAAATTTGTTTAAGTTACCTTTGTCAGATGGATAGACTGCAAAAATTTTCTCCCTTTCTGTGGGTTGTCTGTTCATTCTGATGATAGCTTCTTTTGCAGAATCTCTTTAGTTTAATTAGATCCCATTTGCCAATTTTTGCTTCTGATGCAATTGCTTTCGACATTTTCATCATGAAATCTTTGCCAGTGCCTACATCCTAGATGGCATTGTCTAGATTTTCTCCTAGGGTTTTTATAGTTTGAGGCTTTACATTTAAATCTTTAATCCATCTTGAGTTAATTTTTGTGTAAGGAAGAGGTCCGTTTTCAGTTTTCTGTATATGGCCAGCCAGTTTTCTCAGCTCCATTTATTAAATAGGGAGTCCTTTCCCAATGTTTGTTTTTGTCAGGTTTGTCGAAGATTAGATGGCTGTAGATATACAGTCTTATTTCTGAGATCTCTATATTATTCTATTGGTCTATGTGTCTGTTTTTTCACCAGTGTCATATTGTTTTGGATACTGTATGTAGCCTTGTAGTATAGTTTGAAGTGAGGGAGTGTGATGCCTGCAGCTTTGTTCTTTTTGCTTAGGATTGTCTTGGCTATGCTACCTCCTTGATTTTAACCATACCATTCCATCACCAGTTCAGGGCCTTCCTCCACACAGTTTGGTGTCCTTTTTGATCACCACACCCTGAATTCCCTTTGCTATCATCTATCTGAACCCATTACTTCTGTAAAATCTTGAACAGATTAAGCCTTGCAGCTTACATTTGGTATAATTTATTTACCATCATCTCAGGGAGGTATATCCCAGATTCCCACCTCCAGATAATTACCCTTTCATTTCAGGCACTTACCGTGGAGTTGTCCCACAGAACTATTTCTGCTGGTAAATCTCTCTCTCATTTCTCTATGGCTCTGGCCACTTGCTACACACTCACTTTTCCATTGGTGTAGGTCAACTGGATACGTAGATATTTAATTTGATTGTTCACAAAAGAGAATTAATTATTTCCTCCATATCTGGAAGAATGTAAACAGTGTATAGGAAAGCAGAGATCCCTGTCTCAGGTTTCCTGGGTTCTTCATCCTCTAAATTCATTCCCATCCATGGCCAATAAAACATAGAATAACTCCTACAAATCATATATATAGGTGCCCAGAGGGAGTTGAAATTTGCTGAGTGCTTACTAAGTTTCAAGTCCTATTCTGAACATTTCATAAATGTTAACCCACTGAACCCCCACTCACACAGCCAGTGAATGGAAACTGACTCATCATGGCTCCTGAGACTAAATTTGTCAACACTTTGTGACATTTCCTCCCAGTGGGCCCATGATTAGGTTTAGCGGGGCGGGGAGGGTGATTCATAGTGGCAGCCAAATAAACCACCCAGGGAAAATACTAGAGAAACTCAACATATTCCTTTCTGTCTACTGGAAGTATCCCATCCCTTCACTTTTCTATTGCACATCTTCCAAAATGTATGCTCAGAAGCAGAGGCCACAGTTATGCCTAGAGCTGCAGAACAATTGCTGTTGGGGTCAGGCTGGTGTATGAGATTGTAGCAATTAAGTCAGTAAAATTTTATGAATGAAAAGTTGAAAGTATATCTGTATATTAAGGGATACTTGCTTTACAGAAATGTAAGCAAATTGATCAAAAATGTACAGGCATCTTGCCATTACAAGGGAAACTCAAGAAAGAATATGAGGAGGAGAGATTCTCTGATCCTTATCCCTATTTGATTGCAGTTATATCATTAGCTTCTTCAGGCATTATTGGGTAGTAGAGAACAGCAGGAGACAGGTAGACAAAAATCAAAATATCAGTTTAATAATGTCAAACCAACAGATAATGTTCTGTTGGAGGACATGGCTTTGATCTAGCCCTATGGCCTCCTCACACTGTACCCCAGAATTAGACAGGCTA
This sequence comes from Cheracebus regulus, assembly GCA_963574635.1. Taxonomy (NCBI): domain Eukaryota; kingdom Metazoa; phylum Chordata; class Mammalia; order Primates; family Pitheciidae; genus Cheracebus; species Cheracebus regulus. The sequence continues at coordinate 52,478 of CAUYQU010060216.1, forward strand.
ACCCAGGAGAAGTAGGCTTGCCCTGTTGTGCTAATTGCATAAATGAGAGAGAATCAATCCACATACTCTCTGCAGGGAGACAGATCCCAAAGAAAGAGAAGGAAGATCAGGAGACCAAGTTTCTTGCCGAATTTTTTCCCCAGATTCACCATTCCTTTAAATCAGGGGTGTCCAATCTTCTGGCTTCCCCAGGCGATATTGGAAGAAGAATTTGTCTTGGGCCACACAACAAAACACACTAATGATAGTTGATGAGCTTTAAAAAATATATAGCAAAAAATCTCTCAATGTTTTAAGGAAGTTTACACATTTGTGTTGGGCCGCATTCAAAACCGTCCTGGGCTGCATGCAGCCTGAGGTCTGCGGGTTGGACAAGCTTGCTTTACAACACTCCTATCTTCCTAAAAACAACTGAGTGAAGGAGGAGGCACAAAACCTTCATGCTATTTCAGTGTAAGTCCCTCTTCAGGAAAGCAGGAGGAGAAGGGACGGGACTCCCCATACACATAATAAGATATTTAAGCCTAAGTATAAACAAGGTTTATAAGAGGATCGTCCTGATCCTCTGAGATGCCCTAAACTGAAGTTTCATTCATGACTATGAGGGACCACCAGACCAGGAGGCCTCATCTCGCGGAATCCAATTTGCCAGTATCTCCAGGTCTCATTTGAGCCTTCTTTGTGATGACGTTGGTCACATCCAATGCCTGGATCTTACAGGATTATTATGAGCCCAAGAAAAGTAAATGGATTTCTAGAAATCTCTTAGAAAAAAATTAAAACATTATATAAATACCAGGGATTCTTGTTATTATCAAATGCTCCTTCTCCCAAGGAAGCATTATCAGACTCCCTTTACTTCACTAAATCCCTGGGCCAATCTTTCCCCATTCTTGCCCTTTGGTGTGAATCATCACAGCTGTAAGTACATGCTTGAGGGTGGGGTCACATCTGTCTCTTCAAGAATATATTCTCAGCATCTGCAACTGTGCCTGATATACAGAAAGCAATAAATATGCATTTTAGTCAATTATTATAATTGATAAGTTTGAAGAAAATCAATTATGTGACCAAAATTGTAACCACTGTCACAGGTAATTGACTCTTGAACTATAATATTATTGATGAAATTGCTCTAATAGTTATCATACAAGGACTTTGCATCAAATTTGATGTTGATATAGTTTAGGGAAGGGGCCTTTGGAGATTCCTCAGACTTCCCTGTGCAGTTTCATCACCTCATTATTAGATGTGTGTGTGTGTGTGTGTGAAAAGGAGAGAAAAATATGCACACGTGTTGCTTACTTTTTAATAACTCCCATTGCATCTGCAACTGCCAGCTTCTCCATTGAAAATTATATTTCCTACAAATATCCTACATTATTCCCTATGCCAATTATTATAGTAGACTCCTAATTCAGCTTCAGTTAGGAGCAGTGTAAACTTCATGTGCTTGGGTGAAGAAGGACAGAGCAATGATGATGGGGAACCTGTCAGGCTCACTTCACCAATGCAAAGGTAGGTGAGGGCATCCTGAAAATTTTACACACCTACAATCTCATGATTTCTGTAGTATTTCTGAAAGGCAGAATGTCCATTTGCAATTCTGGAAGTATATGTCATCTTGAACTAAAAGGTTCAGGCTGATTAAGATCTCCTGCCCCTAACCTAAAATATTGGACTTCTTAAGACACATGAAAATAAGGTAATTTTTCAAAAATTAAAACTCATTCCATAAACATTACTAAGCCCCTATGATTTGTAAAACAAAAATAATAATAACTGACATGGTCTCTTTCTTTAAAAATGATTAAAAGTTAGCTGGCAGCAGAAAGAGAAACAACTATATAATGATATTAGGATTATGATGATATTAATACTCTACATTTGTATAATGCTTTGAAGTTTACAGTGTGCTCTCATATGCATTAAGCCATTTAATTGACTCATACAGTAACATAAGTGAAGAGGGGATGTAAGATGAAGATGAAAATGGCGTAAAGGGAAACAAATACTTGTTGGGGAACTACTGCGCATCAGGAGCTGGACACCCATTTGTTCAGTCATCTTCAAAAAGAATTATCAAATAATTGCTATGTGCCAGGTAGGACCTGGGGATACAATAGTGACAAAAGAAATCCTTGCCTTCAGGGAGTTTACATTTGGAGGAAAAGGCAAACACACATAGACCCATAAAGGTAGGGAGTAAAAAGTGCTAGAGTACCAGAAGCAAACCTCACTGCAAAGTAAGGTGTGTGTTCCCAATTTTATGGAATGATATCCTGGGATTCATAAAGGTTAATTTGCTCCAGGTCATAAGAGCCACAGTTTAAAATATTTGAACCTGATTTCAAAGGCTGCACTCTTTTGAACAAGCTAATTCTAAGTTCAATAATGCAACCATGAGGTTACAAAATAGAAAGCCTATTATTTGATCCTGACCTGACATTGGGCCTCACAGTCCAGAAACTTCTAAGGTGATTAGCCAGAAGAGTATAATATTAATTTGAAAGAGAAGTCAACAATAAGTAGAGTTGACCTCAGTCCCGGAGACCTGAGTTGGCTGGTCCCAGGTTCTCCTCTGGGTGCCTCCAGCCAATGCCTCATGGAGCCATAACACATCAAAAGAAAAATTAGAGGTGTCTTTCCCACACTCCCTTTTCCAAAATAAGTCAGCTTACTTGGAACAATTTTAAAAACAAAGGAAAGAAAAATACAAGATACATAATATCAGAGCTCAAATTAATGGAGAAAACTTTTTACTTCAAATTGTAAATAGGTGTATGAGTTTTTCTGACTTTCAAAATCAGAAGCGATTTAAAATCATTTTTTTTAAATTAGACACAACCGAATGCCTTTTTAAAATAAAAATGCCAAAATCCAATAACTGACAGATAATGGCTACCAATGTTATGATATATTAATGCATCTTTCCAGACTTCTAAACATGTGGATGTTTTTCCCAAAAATAACATCATGTGACATATTCAGTGTTTTAATCTGTCACTAAAAAGAAGTCTTGCCGTGTTTAAAAGTACAATGCTACATTATCAAATTGAATGTCTGCAAATATTTAATTGTACTATTGTACCGAATCTATTGGACAAATTTTCTATATCAGATGCTAACTTAAATTCTAATTTCTTCTATTTGGAACAGCACTGTGATGAACTTTGTTTATACTTAGGCTGTTATGCATTTCGTTTATTAACTCTTTAGCAGAAATTCCTAAAGTAGAATTTTTGAGTCACGGGATTTGTACATTTTATATTTTGACACATATTTCCCGAATGACCCCAGAAATTTTACCCATGTGGGCACTCCTATTAACCATATATGAAGGTGTCACTTTCCCTACATCTATGCCAATAGTGGACTTTTTCAAAATTGGCTAACCTTCTACATGAGAAATGATACCTCACTGCAATTTAATTTGTATTTCTTTTTTTTTTTCTTTCTTTCCCTTTTTTAGTAGAGACAGGCTCTTCTTATGTTGCTCAGGCTGATCTCAAACTCCTGACCATCTTTTCACATGTGTATTTTCACTGTATTTTTCTGTGAATCATGACTCATTTTTGTTTTATAGTATCAAAATGTCTGTGTCTTATGGATTTATAAGAGCTCTTCATATATCAAAGAAGTTAAGCTTGCTTTATATTATGTTTTTTAGATTTTGTCCCAAGTTTTTTATTTATATTTAGTTTTAAGCTTATTTATAATGCTTTTAAAATTGTATATGTTTACTTAGTCAAGTATAATAATATAATCATTGGTGTAATGCTCCTCCACTCCAAATTTATAAAAACATTTACCTAAATTTTATTCTAATATTCTAATTGTTTAATTTTGGTTATTTTTATTATTATATATTGGGTATAATATTATATTATTAAGATGACAAAATCTTTTTGCCTTCCATTTCTATGAGAAGTTACAAAGTGTTGTAACTTATTTCAGCTCCTAGTATCTATCTATAAAAAGAAATTAAACATTCAAACGCGATTGGAGTTGGGCTGTGTCCTTTTTTGTTTTTGGAGACAAGTTCTTGCTCTGTCACCCAGACTGGAGTGCAGTGGTGCAATCACAGCTCACTGCAGAGCTTCGATGTCCTGGGCAGAATTGATCCATCGAGTTCAGCCTCCTGTGTAGCTGAGACTACAGCACACACCACCATCACACCCGGCTAATATTTTTTGTAGAGACAGGGTTTCTTCATGTTGCCCAGGCTGGTCTTGAACTCCTGGCCTCAAGTGATCCGCCCACCTCCACCTACCAAACTGCTGGGATTAAAGGTGTGAGCCACCACACCCAGCCTGTTTCTTTTCTTTTTTTTTTTTTTTAACTTTTGTTTTCAGTTCAAGGGTGTAAGTGCACATTTGTTACATAGATAAACTTGTGTCACCGGGGTCGTTGTACGGATTATTTCATCACCAAGGTATTAAGTCTAGTATCCATTAGTTATTTTTCCTGATCCTCTCCTTCCTCCCACTCTTCACTCTCCAAAAGGCCCCAGCATGTGTCGTTCCCCTCTATGTGTCCATGTGTTCTCATCATTTAGCTCCCACTTATAAGTGAAAACATGGGGTATTGGGTTTTCTGTTTCTGTGTTAGTTTGCTAAGGATAATGGCCTCCAGCCCCACCCATGTCTCTGCAAAGGACATGATCTCGTTCTTTTTTATGGCTGCATAGTATTCCATAGTGTATATGTACCACATTTTCTTTACCCAATCTATCATTGATGGGCATTTAGGTTGTTTCCATGTCTTTGCTATTGTGAATAGTGCTGCAATGAACATACATGTGCATGTCTTTATAATACAATGATTTCTATTTCTTTGGGTGTATACCCAGTAATAGGATTACTGGATGGAATGGTATTTCTGTCTTTGGATCTTTGAAGAATCACCACACTGTCTTCCACAATGGCTGAACTAATTTACATTCCCATTAATAGTATATAAGTGTACCTTTTTCTCTGCAACTTTGGCAGCATCTGTTATTTTTTGACGTTTTAATAGTAGCCATTCTGACTAGTATTAGAGGGTATCTCATTGTGGTTTTGATTTGCATTTTTGTAATGATCAGTGATGTTCAGCTTTTTTTCATATGATTGTTGGCTGCATGTATGTCCTCTTTTGAAAAGTGTATGTTCATGTCTTTGCCCACTTTTTTATGGAGTTGTTTGGGTTTTCTCTTGAAAATTTATTTAAGTTCCAGTTGTTGGATGCATACTTTGCAAAAAATTTTCTCCCATTCTGTAGGTTGTCTGTTTCCTCTGTTGATCATTTCTTTTGCTGTGCAGCAGCTCTTTACAATACCTTTATCAGTTAACATTAGAAAACTAATATACCATTTGACTTAGTAAGCTCATTTTGGGGAATATATCTTAAAAATAAATTATAGATGCACATGAAAATGCATTTGCAAAGTGTTGAGTGAAGGATTATTCAAAAATACTAATCAGGGACGGACTAGGCAACTGAAGAGATAAAGGTATGACTTTTGTGACTCCTCACTTCCTGTACATTCTACAAGCCTGACTCACAATGCCACCCATTCACCCTGGTTTCAATACTCTATATCTCAAGTCCTGAATCCCAGACTGCTGTGCTCTCTCCTGGCTGGTGTCTTGTTCCAATTTAGCCTTCATGACTGATGCTTATTCTTCACCTGCCTGATTCCCACATACCTATGAAAACCTGTTGGTTACCTTAGTAACCAACGTATTTCCCATCACATTCCACAAAGGATCAGGGAGATCTTGCAGCAACAACAAAAAACTACATGAGATAAAACAATAAAATATAAGTAAGGAACTGTTAAGAGGCTACATGTGAAAAAATATGGAGTAAGAAATTAAGTCATGCATATGTTTTTGAATGTCTGAAAGCCAAAGCAAAGATACATAGGGCTCAGCACAGTGGCTCACGCCTGTAATCCCGGCACTTTGGGAGGCTGAGATGGATGGATCACCTGAGGTCAGGAGTTCCAGACCAGCTTGGCCAACTTTGCAAAACCCCATCTCTACTGAAAATACAAAAATTAGCCGGGCATGGTGGTGCACACCTGTAGTCTCAGCTACTCGGCAGGATGAAGCAGGAGAATCATTTGTACATGTGAGGCAGAGGTTGCAGTGAGCTGAGATCACACCACTGCACTTCAGCCTGGGCCACAGAGCAAGACACTGTTTAAAACACACACACACACACAGTCAGTTACACAGTTTTCATTGCCAAAGAAAAGAACTCTCACTGATGTCCCAGGGGAGCTCTGCCTTGCATTTAGGTCTAGGATAAATGTCTTCTTTGGAGTCTCCTGGGGAGAACTGAATAGATCCTGCCCTGAGTACAGTCCAAAGGTGGATGCTATTCCTTGTAGACACTCTGATAAAAGGCAATAACATAATTCCAAATACATTGTACCAGTTAGTGTGTTATTGGATGCTGGCATACTAAATTAAGATTTATTTTGGGCTGTATACCCTATATATGTGCAATTTTTAAAAGACTGTTAAAAGTTTTTTAATTAAAAATAAATAAAAATAAAAGAGGCAACTTACTTCCACAGGAATGAAATTATTCTAATGGTGGAAACGTCAGAGATCTAAGAAGATCACAAGATTTTTGTTTAAGAGGACTTCTATATGTTTTAACCCCTCAAACTAAACAATAAAATAGACTCAACTGTAAGAGAACAGAAATAAGAAAAATTAAGAACTATGTTGTTTATGGAATACTTTCTTTTGCTTTTATTTCAGGGAAAGTGCTCTATCCTTTTTTCATCTGGTATACTCTCTTCCTTCTTATCTTGTTCAGACATAGTTATGTTTTTTCAGATACCAATTGCCTACTTTTTATTGTTGAATTAGATTTTGGTCATCTCAATTATTTAAAATTTTTTAAATTATGTAGAATACGAGTCTTTGGGACATACAGATATTCTTTTGTTTCACATGCCTGCTGTATCAAATGGTTTGGGGGTGGGGTTGTTGTTGTTTTGTAGAGATGGGGACTTGTTCTGTCACCCAAGCTGGAGTACAATGGCACAATCATAGCTCACTGTAGCCTTGAATTCCTGTGCTCAAGTGATCCTCTCACTTCAGCCTCCTGAGTAGCTTGGACTGCAGGTGCACAGCACCATGCCTGGCTAATTTTTTTTTTAATTTGTTGTTGTTATTGAGATGGGGTCTCACTATGTTGCCCTGGCTGGTCTCAAACTCCTCAGCTTAAGCAATCTGCCTGTCTCGACCTGCCAAAGTTCTGGGATTACAGGCATTAGCCACTGCACCTGGATCATACAGATATTCTTATTGAAAGAAGTTTGTCCTCCCATGAGTGAATTTCTGATTTGGGAAAAAGCAATATTAATATAGTAAATTGCTATCATATAGCAATAGTAGAATATCCCTGGAATTTGAGTCAATAAACCTGGTTAAAGTTCTCTATCATGGCCAGGTGTGGTGGCTTACATCTGTAATCCCAGCATTTTGGGAGGCCAAGGCAGGTGAATCACCTGAGGTCAGGAGTTCGAGGCCAGCCTAACATGGTGAAACCCCGTCTCTACTAAAAATACAAAAATTAGCCGGGTATAGTGGCGGGCACCTGTAATCCCAGCTACTCAAGAGGCTGAGGCAGGAGAATCACTTGAACCTGGGAAGTAGAAGTTGCAGTGAGCTGAGATCTCGCCATTGCACTCCAGCTTGGGCTACAGAACGAGACTCCATTTTGAAGAAAAAAATTAAAAAACACTTTTATTTCTTTCACCAATTCAAACTATGATTCTGAAAAAATAAATGTCCTTCTCCAGTCACCCCTAAAGTAGGAAGAATTAGACTAATTTATCTCTAAAGTCCTGTGACGCTCTAATGATCAGTTTTTCTATGATACTAAAATACGCCCTGAACAATGATTGTAGCTCTGTTCTTTACCAAGAGCCCTGTGTGTCAATAGCAAGGTCCAGGCTTCCCAGAGTGTCAAAGAGGAGTACTTAAAAGGGCCTGACTCTTCTCTTTTTATAAGAGATGAGATGAGGATTAGGTAGTCAGGCTACTCAATAAACTGTTTAAGCCTTATATAAACACTAAAATTCTAGTAAGCCAAAGTAGACTCTGATTTCTCAGAGTGGTACAGTGGAAAAACCTCTGGAGCCTGTTATGTTACAGAAAAATTATTCACCAGTTATTAAAGACAGGAAGATAGATTTCATTTAAAACTCTTGCAACAGAAGAAAAAGATTGAGCTCAACTCGAAATATAGCAAAAACAAGTGAAGATGTATAAGCAATGAGCAGAGTGAGGGAGGTCAGTGGATTGAAAATTACGAAGAAGTGATATCAAAGGTAGGGTGATTCTTCCTAAACTGGCATAAAAGAATTCTTGCTAAAGACTGGCCAAGGATTTAGACATAAGGACTTAGATATTGAGGGTGAGGGATGAGGTTAAAAATAATAAATATATAAAAGGGTAAGGAATTTGATTAGATATCAAAGGTGGGGAATTCTCATTAAACTGACTTGGCAAGACTCCTGCTAAAACTGGGCTCAGCAAAGACAGACATGGAAAGTCAAGGTTGAGTCATAGTCAAGAAAAGGGCTCAGAGGAGCCTAACCAAAATTTGGTCAAGGAAGGAATCTTTCTCAAGTCAGAAAAATGATTTGGATTTGAATCCTCGCTTTACAACTCGTGAATTTTGTGACTATGCAGATGTGAATAAGTCATTAACTGCTCTAAAGCTTTAGCTTCCGCATGTATAAAGTGGAGATAACCATTCTAAAGACTCTTCAGAAACTTCTTGAGAATCAAAATCAAGATGAGCTATTGCAGGTGAAAGCCCTTGGTAAAGCACAGGCAAATGGCCACAGTCCATCCATCTCTCTCTAGTCAGAGTGTGGATGTAGACAGGTGATGGGTTTTTTTTTCTGTCAACCCAGGGTATTTACAATAAGAAAGAAGATCCATATGGATGAAGAATTTCCAGACCACAAAGGGAAGACTGGCCCAGTTTTTCTAGGTAGTCATGATGACCTGGATGCTTGAAAGTAGTATGTGATCAATGATTTTGCTATCTCATGTCACCATAATCCAACCCCTAACATATCTTGGCCCAAGGTAGGACCTGGAGGAGAGTCATCCCCATCATGGACCAGATCAACCACACTAATGTGAAGGAGTTTTTCTTCCTGGAACTTACTCGTTCCCGGGAGCTGGAGTTTTTCTTATTTGTGGTCTTCTTTGCTGTGTATGTAGCAACTGTCCTGGGAAATGCACTCATTGTGGTCACTATCACCTGTGAGTCCCACCTGCACATGCCCATGTACTTTCTCCTTCAGAACAAATCAGTCCTGGACATCGTTTTTTCATCCATTACGGTCCCTAAGTTCCTGGTGGATCTCTTATCAGAGAGGAAAACTATCTCCTACAATGGCTGCATGGCACAGATCTTTTTCTTCCACTTTGTTGGTGGGGCAGATATTTTTTTCCTCTCTGTGATGGCCTATGACAGATACCTTGCAATTGCCAAGCCCCTGCACTATGTGACCATTATGAGGAGAGAGGTGTGGGTGGCCTTGGTGGTGGCTTCTTGGGTGGGTGGTGGTTTGCATTCAATTGTCCAGGTAATTCTGATGCTCCCACTTCCCTTCTGTGGCCCCAACACGCTGGATGCCTTCTACTGTGATGTGCCCCAGGTGGTAAAACTGGCCTGCACTGACACCTTTGCTTTGGAGCTTCTCATGATCTCTAACAATGGGCTGGTGACCCTGCTCTGGTTCCTCTTGCTCCTGGGCTCCTACACCGTCATTCTGGTGATGCTGAGATCCCACTCTGGGGAGGGGCGGAACAAGGCCCTCTCCACGTGCACTTCTCACATCCTGGTGGTGACTCTTCACTTCGTACCTTGCGTTTACATCTACTGCCGGCCCTTCACAACTCTGCCCATGGACACAGCCATATCCATTAATAACACGGTCATTACCCCCATGCTGAACCCCATCATCTACACCCTGAGAAATCAAGAGATGAAGTCAGCCATGCAGAGGCTGCAGAGGAGGCTTGGGCCTTCCGAGAACAGAAAATGGGGGTGAGCAGTCAGATGGAGAGGGGAAGTCCATCTGATTTAGTTTTCTCAAAATGCTAGCCTAAGAGTAACAGGTAGCTAGCTCTTCTTCCACCACTTCATTGTACATCTTGATAACCACTCGATTCTACTGGAGGGAGTAAACAAACAAAAAGAAGAAATGAGATTAAACAATGTGAGCTATCAGCTTGTGGACTGGGAAGAAAAAGGAGGTATAAGGTTGAAATCAATATTCTAAATGCTTTTTGGTGTTGTCTGTGACTCATACCAACACTTATCTCACTTTTAGCACCCGTAATATGAAAGTAACATTACTTGCTCACAAGGTTGTCAAAATAATGAAATGTGATCAACACTGTGAGGATGATAGTTGTGAAGGTTAACATTGCTCCTGGCATTAATCCAGCATTCTATCAACATTCCCTATTACCTATCCATTTATTCCTAAATGTGCGTATACATAGAATATATACATTTATTTCATATATGCTTTCTCTGATGAGTCTGCTATATTCAGTCAATTATTAAAATCACTTGGTTTTATATTTTAAGTATAGAATCTTAAATATATTTCACCAATTAGTGAAAAGGGAAGAAATATTTTAAATTGTAAGTCAAATATATACATGGACAAATTTATACATGGACCAAGTATTTCCTGTTCTCAGGTCTAGTCTCCTGATTTACCCACTGAAATTTAAAAGATACTTGTTAGTTTGGGGACATATAAGCACAAAGACAACTTTTTAATGTTAACCTGAACTTCCTTTTTTCTTTATACCCTCTTTACATTTCATACCCTCGGGGCTTTTATGACTGGAATAAAACCATAGTTTTTGTTTATGTATGGTTTATGTATGGCAAGACAAGGTAGTTCAAGAAAACAAAACCTATCTGATAAATACGTTTTATGCTTTCATGGCCCATTTTTTGTTCCAGGAGAGAAAAGAAACACATTGTATTTGGGGTTATTTAGGAATAGCCACTGAGTCTGTGTTAGAATCCACCTGTTTCTCAAGGGAAGGATTCCAAGACAGTAGATACGTAAAGAGACAATGAATGCTCCTTCTCCCTCTATACTCACTTCAAATCCACCCTTCAGCCTTCAACAGTAGTTCAAAAATTATCCAAGGGAAGTAAGGAAGCTCAAGAAATTGCAACACATTGAAAAAAGGTTTTGCAAGGTACCAAACTGTTAAAATGCATTAATATTTGGCCAAGAAGATCCTAGTAGTTGACATACATCTGTGATCCTCCCTGAGTCCTACAAGACAGAGATATTGAGCCAAGACTCCTAATCAGCTTCCCCTGTAGCCCCAAGGGCCTAGAGTCTCAGCTACTCATGGCAGGAGGATCATTTGAGCCCAGGCATTGGAGACTAGCTTGGACAACACAGCAAGACCTTGTTTATACACACACACACACACACACACACACACACACACAGAATTATTGGCCCCCTCAGGGAGCTTTCTTAGCATTTTTCCTAATTATTCCCTTACAAAGAAATTCAAAACAAAAACATACTGTATATATTTCTATGTACTGAGGCCTTTTGAAGAGCCACACATTATTGTAGTATATACGTTTTGTTGCTCCCCTGAGAACAAATTGTTGTCTCTTTGGGCATGTCAGGCTCTCATTGAGTATGAATGATTATATGACATTATATTTTTCCAGATACCAATATTTTCCTAAAACTCAGAGAACCACAGAATAGGCAGATTCATGTCCATATCTTCTGATGCCTTGAACGAATTGGAAAGCAGAGAAATATGGGCATCTTTTTTTGGGGGGGGGGGCAGGTGGTGGTGTAGGTGTGAATTTGCTTGCAATAACTTGTAAACTGTTTAATAACTCCCACTGGAATTCTGACTCTACCAGGAGAATGCCCATTCTATTTCAACACTCATATCCAATAAAATTTCCTTTGCTAATTCTCATATTAAGCCTGAGCCTGAGAGATTAGTGCACACAGCAAGGACAGTTTGAGCCAGGCAGAAGAACCAACAATTATGTAACTCTCTTAGTCTGTCTTTCCAACATGAAGGCTGAAGAGAGACATTGAAATCTAGTATAATTTATCTTCAGAAGGACTTTACCTTCAAGCACCGTATTTCCCCAGTGTTATATAGGCTGAGGCCCAGCTATCCAGTCTCAGATGGTGTAAATTCATGGTTGGACACTGAAGGAGTTAGGTAAGAATATTAAACTGTCAGAGTATGAGATATTATGGATTATACATGAATATGATGAGCATGAAAAATGTGTCAAGTGTGTAAGATATGGCAAAAATAGTTGAAAACTTTAGCAACAAGAAACCAAAAAAATATGGATGTTAAATATTGAAAAATGAGTAATGTCTTCATAAAAAGGAACCACTGCAATGGATCAGCATGATAAAAGAGAAGGCAATTTGTATTTGATTTAAAAGAAAAAAAAAAAAAGACCAGGTGGTGGCTCATGCCTGTGATCCTAGCACTTTGGGAGGCTGAGATGGGTGGATTGCCTGAACTCAGCTGAGAGTTCAAGACCAGCCTGGCCAACATAGTGAAACCCCATCTCTATTAAAAACAACAAATTAGCCAAGTGTAGTGGTACACCCTTGTAGTCCCAGCTACTCAGGAGGCTGAGGCACAAGAATCGCTTGAACCCAGGAGGCAGAGGTTGCAGTAAGCAGAGATCATGCCACTGCACTCCAGCCTGAGCAGCAGAATAAGGCTCTGTCTCCAAAAACAAATTGAAGTAAAAATAAAATAGAAAAAGAAAGGAGCAGGTTTTGTTTCAGTTTACGGTTTGTCCATGAGGATCATGCAGCTCTTTCTACAAAATAGATGCTTCCTTACAAAAACACAACTTTAACCTCAAAGTCCCTTAACAACTGTGAAGGTTTCAAAGTCAGCTCCATATGCATACTTTGACCATGGTTCACTAGGTGTCATTTCTCTTTGATTCAAAGACAACCTGTTCCCAAACCCATTCACCCAGTGCTGAAGCCTCAGTTCCACTTGGTCAATTCACACATGTTCACTGAAACAAGAATAAGCAATCTGATTCAAAGAGAAGCTGTTCTTTCACAGAATAGCATTTTACATTTTGTGAATGTCTTTATAAATAACTTTTCATGGTAGGCAGGAAAGATTCGGTTTTAGGAGAAAGGGGAAGGACCCAAGTTAACTGAATGTCTACCACTGAATGACAGGTGCTTTACAAACATGACCACATTTACTCCTTATGCTACCTAACAAAGTATTATGCTTCCCAGTTTCCAGAGGAGTAAACTAAAGAAAAATAAAGGACTTTCCTCAGGTAACAAAGTAGGAAGAGACAGAATTCCAACCCCAGTGTGCCCTATTCCAAAGCTCTTAACATTATCCCACACTGTATTATCATAGACTGCCGCAGAATTTCACCACGGAGGATCTGAGGCACAAAGAGGTACAGCGGCTTTCTCAAAGCCACAGAATTTTTTCATGGCCTGGGTCAGAACACGAATCTCTACATAGCATCCCTGAAACCAACTCAAGGATATGAGCAACATAGACTGGGCACAGTGGCTCATGCCTGTAATTCCAGCACTTTGGGAGGCAGAGGTGGGAGGATCACCTGAAGTCAGGAGTTTGAAACCAGCCTGGCCAACATGGTGAAACCCCTCTCTACTAAAAATACAAAAATTAGCCAGGTGTGGTAGCGTGTGCCTGTAACCTCAGGTACTCAGGAGACTAAGGCAGGAGAATTGCTGGAACCTGGGAGGCGAAGGTTGCAGTGAGCAGAGATCATGCCATTGCACTCCAGCCTGAGCAACAAGAGTGAAACTCCATCTCAAAAAAAAAAAAAAGATATGAGCAAGATAGTTTCTTAACCTGTGTTCATCAAGATTCTTCTCACTAATTCAGACTCAAACGCCAATACAAATAAGTCATGATATGCATTTGTCAATTAGATTTATTCATTAATATAAAAAGCATTAATAAGCACCTAACATGTGCCCCAGACTAAGTAAGGCTTTAACAACATTAGGATGAATAAAAACATTGAGCAGACAGGATGAACTTGAAGCTTAATAGGAAAATTATACTGAATTAAGGAGAGGCAGACATATAAGAAATTAGATGCTATAAACCATGATAAGTATCAGAAGAGAAGTCAGGGCAGAGAATGGTGGAGACACACAGGAGGGAACTGGGTGAAGGGCGTTAGGAAAATGTCCTCAAAAGAGTATACCCTGAACCTAAGTGTTGAAAGACCAGGATATGTCAAAGCAGATAGTTGGCATATTCTGAGAATGGGAGGGACATGGTAGGCAGAGGGAGCAACAGGAACATAGACCCAAAAGCATAGGCAAACAATAATTTGCGTAATATTTGAGACACTGAAACCAAGAATCAAAGGAAACAAGGCACCAGATAATATCTAAAATTAAAAAAAATGGATATAAAAAAAGGAGTTTGGGGGGTTTTGGTTTTGTTTGTTTGTTTTAAGATGGAGTCTCACTCTGTCACCCAAGCTGGAGTGCAGTGGTATGATCTCAGCTCACTGCAACCTCTGCCTCCCAGGTTCAAGCTATTCTCCTGCCTTACCCTCCCAAGTAGCTGGATTTCAGGCCCTCACCACCACTCCTGGCTAATTTTTGTATTTTTTGTAGAGACGGGGTTTCACCATGTTGGCCAGGCTGGTCTCAAACTCCTGACCTCAACTGATTCTCCAGCCTCGGCCTCCCAAAGTGCTGGGATTACAGGCATGAGCCACCATGCCTGGCCCAAAAAAAAAGAGTTTAAACTTTATTTTTTAGGCAATAAGGAGCCATTAAAAAATTTAAACAACAAAATAACATGGTCTTATTTGGGATAAAAAGACATTTCTGGAAACAACAAACAAAATGAGTTAAGAGAAATGTAGACCAAAGAAAAAGACACCAGTTAAGGAATTCCTGCAACAATCTAAGAATAGATGATAGGCTTTAACTGAGAAAAGAAAATAAGAGAAGTAAAGTGGAATCCTAGGAGAGTTAATTTTGCACAATATTCTGGCACCTTGCCAAGTGGGTAGCTCAGTATATGTCATTGGGATGAAATGCTGTCTCCATCAGTACATGTTGTGGACTTGAGTGCGCCCATTTGGAAGAAATAGACATGGGAAATAAAGAATCACATTCTCTGGAGCAAATGAGAGGCAACATGTGTTTTGGGTTTGTTTATCCACATGATTTTTTAAGGTTATCACCCTTCCAAAGCTTGTTTTTCCACAACCTAAGCATGATGCCTTCCAGCTGTGCACTGAACTGGGGACCTTCTATCTGTACTATGGTGCCAGATAACTCAGGCAGATGCTTAAGCTGAGTATGACTTTTTTCCTCTGAGTTAACTTTTGTCATGTTGTCACCACTATAAATTTTATAAATTATTGAAATTATGGTGTCATACTCCAGAAAAAAAAAAATTGAAGTGTCATAAATGGAAAATGTATTAGGCTGAAAGTCAAAAGCTGACTTCACTGCTATCTTGCTGTGTAGTATCCTACATGTCACTTGAGCCTATCAGGAACTTTATTTTTCTTTAATTAATCTAAAAGCAACAAAACGTTACTGGTTCTTTGAAGAGATAAATAAAATTGACAGACCATTAGCAAGATTAACCAAGAAGAGAGAAAATCACAAATAACATCACTAAGAAATGAAACAGGAGATATTATAACTGACACCACTGAAATACGAAAGATTATTCAAGCCTACTATGAACAGTTTTATGCATATAAACTGGAAAACCCAAAGAGAATAATAAATTCCTAGCGAAATATGACCCCCTAGCTTAAATCAGGAAGAATTAGATAAGCTGAACAGACCAATAACAAGCAGCAAGATTGAAACGGTAATTTTAAAATTACCAACAAAAAAAGTCCAGGACCAGACGGATTCATAGCTTAATTCTACCAGGCATTCAAAGAAGAATTGGTACCAATCCTTTTGACAATATTCCACAAGGTAGAGAAAGAAGGAACTCTCCCTAATTAATTCTATGAAGCCAGCATCACCCTAATACCAAAACCAAGAAAAGACACAATCAAAAAAGAAAACTACAGAATGATATCCTTGATGAATATAGATACTAAAATCCCTAACAAAATACGAGCTAACAAATCCAACAACAAATCAAACAGGTAACCCACTATGATAAAGTGGGTTTCATACCAGGGATGCAGGGATGGTTTAATATATGCAAGTCAATAAATATGATACACCACATAAACTGAATTAAAAACCAAAACCACATGATCATTTCAATAGATGTAAAAAATGCATCCAACAAAATCCAGCATCCCTTTATGATTAAAACTCTCAGCATAATCAGCATATAAGGGACATACATTAATGTAATAATAGCCATCTACGACAAACCCACAGCCAACATAATACTGAATGGGGAAAAGTTGAAAACATTCCTGCTGAGAACTGGAATAAGACAAGGATGCCTACTCTCACCACTCCTCTTCAACATAGTACTGGAAGTCCAAGCCGGAGCAATCGGACAAGAGAAAGAAATAAAGGGCATCCTAGAGGAAATCAAAGTGTTGCTGTTTGCTGACAACATGATCTTTTACCTTGAAAACCCTAAAGACTCCTTCAGAAAACTCCTAGAACGTATAAAATAATTCAGCAAAGTTTATGGATACGAGATTAATGTACACAAATCAATAGCTCTTATATACAACAAGAGTAACCAAGCAGAGAATCAAACAAAGAACTCAACCCCTTTTACAATAGCTACAAAAAAGTAAATAAAATCCTTAGGAATATACCTAATCATGAAAGATCTCTACAAGGAAAACTATAAAACATTGCTAAAAGAAATCACAAAGATAACACAAATAAACAAATGGGAACACATCCCATGCCCATGGGTGGGTAGAAGCAATATTGTGAAAATAGCCATACTGCCAAATGCAATAGACAAATTCAATGCAATCCCCATCAAAATACCACCATCATTCTTCACAAAATTAGAAAAAAAAAATCCTAAAAGTCATATGGAACCAAAAAAAGAGCCTGCATATCCAAAGCAAGACTAAGCAAAAAGAACTAATCTGGAGGCATCAAACTACCAGATTTCAAACTATACTATAAGGCCATAGTCACCAAAACAACGTCATCCTGGTATAAAAACATAGACCAATGGAACAGAATACAGAACCCAGAAATAAATTCAAATACTTATAGCCAACTGATCTTTGACAAAGCAAACAAAAACATAAAGTAGGGAAAGAAGACTTTTTTCAACAAATGATGTTGGGATAATTGACTAGCTATATGTAGGAGAATAAAACTGGATCCTCATCTCACACCTTATACAAAAGTCAACTAAAGGTGGATTCAAGACTTAAACCTAAGACCTGAAGCTATAAAAATTCTAGAAGATAACATTGGAAAAACCCTTCTAGACATCAGGTTAGGCAAGGATTTCATGACCAAGAACCAAAAAGCAAATACAATAAAAACAAACATAAATAGCTGGGACCTAATTAAACTAAAGAGCTTTTGCATGGCAAAAGGAACAGTCAGCAGAGTAAACAGACAACCCACAGAGTGGGAGAAAAACTTCACGATTTATACATCTGACAAAGAACTGATATCCAGAATCTGTAATGAACTCAAACAAACCAGTAAGAAAAAAACGAAACAATCCCATCAAAAAGTGGGCTAAGGACATGAACAGACAGTTCTGAAAAGAAGATACACAAATGGCCAATAAGCATATGAAAAATTTCTCAACATCACTAATGATTAGGGAAATGCAAATCAATACCAAAATTCAATACCACCTTACTCCTGCAAGAATGGCTACATCAAAAAATCAGAAAGCGCTGGGTGCGGTGGCTCATGCCTGTAACCCCAGCACTTTGGGAGGTCGAGGCAGGTGGATCACAGGACCATCCTGGCCAACATGGTGAAACCTCGTCTCTATTAAAAATACAAAAAAATTAGCTGGGTATGGTGGCGCATGCCTGTAGTCCCAGCTACTTGGGAGGCTGAGGCAGGAGAATTGCTTGAACCCAGGAGGCAGAGGTTGCAGTGAGTCGAGATCATGCCACTGCACTCCAGCCTGGCACCTGGTGACAGAGTGAGACTCTGTCTCAAAAAAAAAAAAAAAAAATCAGAAAGCAGTAGATGTTGGCATGGATGTGGTGAACAGGGAACACTTCTACACTACTGGTAGTAATGTAAACTCATACAGACGCTATGGAAAACTGTGGAGATTCCTTAAAGAACCAAAAGTAGAACTACCATTTGATCCAGCAATTCCACTACTGGGTATCTACCTAGAGGAAAAGAAGTCATTATTAAAAAAAGACACTAGTACATGCGTGTTTATGGTAGCACAATTCATAATTGCAAAATCGTGGAACCAACCCAAATGCCCATCAATCAATGAGTGGATAAACTGTGAGATATATATATATGAGGGAATACTATGCAGCCATAAAAAGGAATGAATTAACATCATTTGCAGTGACCTGGATGAGATGGGAGACAATTATTCTAAGTGAAGTCACTCATGAATGGGAAATCAAACATCATATGTTCTCATTGATATATGGGAGCTAAGCTATGAGGACACAAAGGCATAAGAATGACACAATGGAGGGGAGGATCCAAGATGGCTGAATAGGAACAGCTCTGCAGTGCAGTTCCCAGTGAGAACGCAGAGGGTGAGTGATCATCACATTTCCAAACAAATTTTTACTGCCCACAGACCAGGAGATTCCTGGGCAGAAAAGCACCGTGAGTTTCCAGCACAGCTGTTTCACCTAGTGCAGTGGGTCTCCACACAAAAACCCACATAAATCTGGGTGACCATTTCAACTGGCACCTGGAACACCTGAGAGACAGAGTCACCCATTCAACTGAAAAAAGGGAGGCTGAAACAGGGAGTCGAGTCATCTAGCTCGGCAGGTCCCACCCCCACAAAAGCCAGCAATCTGAAATACTCTCGATTGAGAGTTTCACAGCAAGTACAACTGGACCTGGGATGGTCCAGCTCTGTGGGGGGAAGGGCATCCATCATTACCGAGGCAGTCCACCACTACCCAGGCAGTCTGCCATTACTGAGGCAGTTCTAACTATATCTCTATAAACACCACAAGGAAGTTCACACAGCAGCTGGCAGAGCCCACGGCAGCTCAGCAACGCCTCTGCTGGTAGACTGTCACTAGGCTACCTCCTCATGGGCAGGGCATCTCTGAAAAAAGGCAGCAGCACAGGAACTTATAAATAAAGCCCCACCTTCCCAGGACAGAGCACCTGGGAAAAAAAGGTTGTTATGAGTTCCGCTGGAGCAGACTTGAATGTACCTGCCCAGCAGCTCTGAATGGAACAACAGAGCTCATAGCTCAGCACTTGAGCTCCTATAATGGGCAGATTGTCTCCTCAAGCAGCTCCCCCACCCCCGCATAACCAAAGATACACCTCAGAAAGGAGAGATCAGGCTGACATCTGGCGGGTATCCTTCTGGGACAAAGATAACAGAAGAAACTGGCAGCAACTCTTATGGTTCTGCAGCTGTCACAGGTGATCCCCAGGCAAGCAGGGTCTGGAATGGACCTGCAGCAGTCCTACAGCAGAGGGGCCTAACTGATAGAAGGAAAATTTAAAAACAGAAAGAAATAACTTCATCAACAACAAAAATGACGTCTACTCAGAGACCCCATCCGAAAGTCACCAACTGCAAAGACCACAGGTAGTTAAATCCACAAAGATGGGAACAAATCAGCGCAAAAAGGATGAAAACACCCAAAACCAGAACGCCTCTCCTTGTTCAAGGGATCACAACTCCTCACCAGCAAGGGAACAAGGCAGGATGGAGAATGAGTCTGATGAATGGACAGAAACAGTCTTCAGAAAGTGAGTAATAACAAACTTCTCTGAGCTAAAAGAACATCTTCTAATCCAATTCAAAGAAACTAAGAACCTTGAAAGAAGATTTAACGAAATGTTAACGAGAATGGACAACTTAGAGAAGAATATAAGTGAATTGATGGAGCTGAAAAACACAACACGAGAACTTCGCGAAGCATGCACAAGTTTCAACAGCCG
>CAUYQU010060218.1:0-59895 GCA_963574635.1 Cheracebus regulus
GGTTTCTTTGCATTGCATTAGAACATGTTCTTTTAGCTTAGAGAAGTTTGTTATTACCCACATTCTGAAACCTGTTTCTGTCAATTCATCAGACTCATTCTCCATCCAGCCTTGTTCCCTTGCTGGTGAGGAGTTGTGATCGCTTGTAGGAGGAGACGCATTCTGGTTTGGGGTGTTTTCATCCTTTTTGCTCTGGTTTCTTCCCATCTGGTGGATTTATTTACCTGTGGTCTTTGTAGTTGATGACTTTCAGATTGGGTCTCTGAGTGGAGACTACTTCGGTAGTGGTGGACTGCCTCACTAATGGCAGATGTGCCTCCCCCTCAGAGCTGGACCATCCTGGGTTCAGCTATGCTTGCTGTGAAACTCTCAATCCAGAGCGTTGCAGATTGCTCGTCTTTGTGGGGGTGGGACCGGCAGAGTCTGATCACCTGGCTCCCTGCCTCAGACCCCCCCTTTTTTTTCAGTTGAATGGCTGGCTGTCTCCCAGGCATTCCAGTCACCTGTTGAAAAGGTGCCCAGATCTGTGTGATTTCCCCCGCAGTGACCCACTGCACCGGCTGAAACAGCCGCGTGGAGATTGGTGGCACTTTTTCGACTGGGAATCTCCTGGCCTAGCTCCCTGTTTCAGTCCTTTTTATCAGCTGAACGGGTGACTCTATCCCAGGCCCTCCAGTCGCCACCTGAAATGGCGCCGGGACCCATGTGAGTATTTTGAGCGGAGACCCGCCCTGCCAGCCAAAACATCAATGATGGCGACTTGTGGGGCTCCTCTGCCCAGGAACCTCCTGGTCTGTGAGCAGTAAAAATCCATCTGGAAATATGGCGTCCACTCACCCTCTGTGCTCTCGGTGGGAGCTGCAATCCAGAGCTGCTCCTAATTGTCCATCTTGGATCCTATTTCGATGGTGGTTTATTTTTAACTGTAAATTATAACTCACCTATTGGCTGAACTGGACATAGAGTTTACATAACATTTTTGTTTCACTCCAGCATTAATTGAGCAATTTATAAAAATACAGGGATTACATTAGCAATAACTGAAATGCCAATTTCAACTGCTATTTGAATTTTCTTTTCTCTCCTCTATTCTGTTCACCACTTGATGAGAGGATAGCTTTGCATGTGACATTTAAAGATGTGCTAGAAAGCAATGGCTACAGCTATCCTGTAATAACTCCATTGTTGTCTTTGATAAATATTTGAATTATCTTATTTGTGAGAAATATTGCTTTGTGTAACATGCTCTGAAAAGAATGAATGCTTCTATATGTGCTCAGTTTCATTGTTTTTGATGCTTTTACTTCCAACCTCTAAAATTCAAAAATCAAAATTATTTGTGAAGGAGTAAAGTTTGCTACTGAAGAAAAATTAAGACATTCTGCCATTCTGTTTTGCCGTGTTTTTCTGAACACTCATTCTCATTATGCAGTAGTATTATGATCAACACCTCATCATTATTTAATTGTGTTCTAACTACACTCCAAGTGACCTTCTATAATGAGCTTCTCTTTCAAGGATTAGTTCCTCCTCACATTTGAAAATATCATAGTGTTTTCATTATTATTTTCCTATTTCATGTTATCTGATAATTATAACAATTTACGTTTCTAACTGGCATTATAAAATGGTATTTTTATCATATTACATTTATTTTCTTAATGACAACAATTATTTCAGAATGAACATATATGTGAGAAAAATAGAACTGAGATCTTTACAAAACCTATTCTTTTGGTATTTTCAAAACTAATTGTCATTTAAAATGACCTGAGGAGCTAGAGCTCCTATGGGCTGACACGATCCTGGCAGAGACTCACTCTCAAAAGATCTACTGCAACAAAAGCCACCTATTTGCTACTGGCATGCGTTATTAATCAAGATAGAATTGAGACCATGAACTCGGATTCCCTCAAGCTCTGCACAGCTAAAAGCTCAGTAAGGAAGTAGTGTATGGTTCGGCAACTCTCCTAGAAGGGCATGCCTCCTTTCACAGATGCTCACCGTGCTTTTGGAAAGAGACTTAATCTATTCTCTAGACTTCTTGGTTATTACTCCTGTAGTTAGCAGAGCACCATCTGATCATTTATTACTCATAGGAGCTGGCCTTCCTTATCTAAATCATACTGGAAAACATTGAGTTATTTTCCTAGGATTCAGGTTATTTCATCAAAATTTTCTTTTTCCTATTTGGCCCTTTATAAAGAATTATCCTTAATTATTTTATCTGCTTTATTTGGGAAAGAAAATTATTGTAACTGTAGGTCTAGTGACTTTCTCTTTCATCTCTGCTTTGGGATTAGTCTGCTTTAACTGAAGAGAGTGATTTTAATGAGTTCCTCTGAGACTGAGGAATAGAGACAATTTTAATTGAACTGTAACTTTTATGAGGAAACTTCCAGTTTGTATTTGGTTCCTACTAGGAGTATTTTCTTTAGCTCAGTATGAGACAGAACCATATTTCCTCTAGATGCATAGATTTCAATAACAACAAAAAAGAGTATCAACATTTTTCTGTCTAGCTCTATAAAGAACCCATTACACTTTAATATAGTTTATACCTGTTTTGTTTTACCTTTAGTTACATTTCTTATCCTAAGTGGCAGGCAATAAATATGAATTGAATCCCACCTAGCCCTTAGGTTTGCCCTTAATGATCTTACAGCTTAGCTCCACCATGAAACCCCATTTATTCTAATAGATTGGCTCTATGTTATATAGTCTTTCCTTTGAAAATATTGATAATTATGTTGAAGTAATTACTATTTTAAAGTACTAGAGCTTCAGGTAATATTTTTAAAGTTTAGCTTTTAAATGTGTATATGTCTAATAGAGTGTAGCATTTGGTGGGATATAATATATAATATGTAACATGTTATAAAATATTCATCATATATAATAATTTATATATATCTGCTAATGTGGAAAGTGGATGCTATATAAAAAAGGAGAGAGAGAGAAGATAGAAATCATGTTATTTTTAACAAATACTATGAATTATTTAATTTTTAACACAAAGACCTTTTAAACCCACATAAAAAACAAAGACCTAAAACCCACATAAGAACCAAGAACAAGAAGAAGAAAGAGAAGAAAAAGAGAAATAGCAGAACGAGGAGGACAGCCACACTGCTTATTTACACAAGATCAATCTGAAATTGCAACATCATCCACTTCCAATACCCCCACAAAAAAAAAAGGAGTAATAGAAGCTTATCAAACTATTTAAAACATTCAAAAAACAAATCTACGAGAGTGGGAAAAGCATTCCAGGATTTTCAGTTGCTTCTAATATAATACATAAGGCCAGCAGCCATGAATATCACGTCCTTTGTTTTGGGAGATTTTTATCACTTTCAGATTTTCATATAGTTATAAAAGTCTAACAGTAACCCAAAACCATAAATGCTCCACTTAAATACTAAGAAACTGACTTTTTGGGATTAAAATATGTGACAAGATAATATACATTACAAATAAAAGAATAAGAGCCAAAAACCAAGTCTTTTGGTACTTTATAAATTGCACACGGATTCCCTCTCCATCTCACATCAATATTTTGTTTATAATACCTAAAGATTTTAATTATAAAACTTTAAAGATTTTTAAAGACTATATTCTTCACACTATAATTGTTAGGATGATACTAAAATATCATATCTGAATGAACCAGGTTATTATACAGAAGTTAGCTCAATTTTCTCTCAGTATGTAGATCTAGTTTTTCAAATTCTTAAATTCCACTAGAATTTTATGCCTAGAAATATGTACCCATAAGATTCATGTAGTGTTTTTCCATGGAGTCTAAAACCAAAGACAATTGATGAGGGGTAAGTAATTAGGCATGCAGAAGTTTGCAGGCCATATCACACTTATGCAGCCCCCCAAGTAGGTCTTTGTGAGAATTTTATGTACATTGCCCTCCTCTTTTATGTACCTTTTTTTTTCTGGCATCCCCATTCCAAAGCTGTAATATACAAGAGGCTAAAAAATTCTGCCAAAATTATATTTTAGTAAAAGCAATGGTTATTTTAGGAGAGGAAGTTTTAGTACAACAGTTTAAGACATGTACTTAAAAGATAATTACATTAAAAATAATCATAGGGATGATTTCTAAACCTATTACCACATATAAAGTCAACTATTTTAGAACAGTAGTTCATCAAATTATCTGTTGGAATTCAACACTCATTATACATTTATGATATAAATTGTAACACTGTTTAAAATAATTGCGATCAGTTCTCTAACTTTTAGAAACATATTGTGTATTGAGTGTATAGTTTCTAATGGGCAGTGTTCATCACAATCATTATACCTCTTAGGTATACTCAGGTACTTTCATGTAAACTATATTTTTAAAAATGTGATTTTGGAGAGATATGACAATGTTATTCAGAAAAAGTACGACTAATATAATGAGAAATTCCAGCATGAAAAAAAAAACTTCCTGACATCTGCAAACAAGTCTGTTCTTGAAGCAGAAAATAAGAACATTATTGAAGGCAAATTTAGTGGCAGTTCACTGACACTTTTAAAAAAGAATGACTTCCAAGATTTCCAAGAGAATAATACAATATTGCAAGAATATATTTTATTGATATTTATACTGATGTAATCCACAATTTCTGTAAAACTGATATTCACTTATAATTACAGGAAGATTCAGACAAGGAGAATTCCGTGAGTGAAGCGTGAAACTGGGACTAAGCCCGATCAGATTACATACCAGGAAGTGTACTGGCATGATGGCCACTTACTTCCTTTATAAGTCATACCGTTACCTATAGTTATTTAATACCCAAAGGAATGAAGAAAATTTTATGAAACATAGCTGAAAGTAGAAAACGTTGATATAGGTAGAAAAGCTATTTGGTTAACGTAAAATATAGATATTTCTAATGTTGGTGAATTTGGATTTGTTATTAGTTATCCTTTAAGAAATTATTCTCATTGAAGGTCTTCCACATCCCAGGAAGATCTCTTCACTCAAAAACTTTGCTAGAATAATAGTTTTCATATTTCATTTGTCTGTGCTTTCTGTATGCTACAGTTTTTGGCACAATTGAAAGTCTGTGAGACATAGATCCCTGCTAATTTTTCATTCCATTTCTATCAAAATAAGAGAGAAAGATGTTTATATTTCAGTGGGCAGGTTGAAAGTCTTTTCTGGTTCCATAGAATTGTAAATCCAATTATATTTAAAACAAAAATTATGTATCACGTATACTTCTTATTGTAAGACTTTCATGAGTTGTCTTTTTTTATTTGTTTGATATTCTAAGTTATCCTACTCTCCACTCCACCCCACCTCCAACCACATTGGCGCTGATGAAGAATATCTTTATGTTTCTATCCTTGAATGAAAATAGCAAGTGACATCTTTTCTATCCTCTCATTTTTCCTCATGTCCCCACCCATTTCTTTGTGATACCTAGTGAATAAATGACATCTTTTCTGTATGAAAATAGCAAGTGACATCTTTTCTATCCTCTCATTTTTCCTCATGTCCCCACCCATTTTTTTGTGATACCTAGTGAATAAATGACATCTTTTCTGTCCTCTCACTTTTCCTCATGCCCCCATCCTTTTTGTGATCCCTAGTGAATAAAAATTCATCTTTCTTATAGCATCATGTACAATTTCATCATAAATGGCATATGTTCTTACAAGGCATTTGTGGCTCACTGATGATGAAAATAAGATGGCAATTGTTACAGAAATTATTTTAAATCTGAGTATATATGCATTAATGATTCAATACAATGAAAAACCTCAAGTTTGAGAGAAGGATATAATATTATTCAGTTTATGTAAATTTCCTCTCAAGCAAACATCAATAATTATGTCATAAAAGATTTAACTAGAACTAATGAGAATGACCTAATTAAACCACAGGAAGCACCAGCTCTGACCTCTGTTCTGTGTAGTTACTGTGCTGAGCTGGTCATATTGCCTATGTGGGGAAGAGGTCCAGATGGCTACTTATTCCCACTCCTACTTCCACAGGATATAAAATACTAGCAAGACATCTGCATAAATTAAAAATATAAATATATTATTATGCAAAACATTTTACATAAATTAAACTGACATAGATTGAACGCAAGAATGCACGTAGCAATCACTGCATAATACATTTCCTTAAACTTACCTTCAACATTTGTGATATCTAAAAGGCATGACCATTTCAGGGTCTCTGTTAATACTTAACTACGGTCATTTGTTTTTTTCTTGGACTCATTTAGGATCATGGCCTCTATATTTTCTTTATTATATAGTAAAACACAATTTCATTTGTTTTCTTAGAATGCTACAAGTAAGAGATTATAAAAGTAACTTTATATTTTGTCTTTATTGAAAGAGACAAATTGATCAAAAGAGGTATATCTCAAAAGGTTGTCTTTTCTCTTGTAGTTTTCTTTTCTGATCTTTTTTATTTTGCTGTTCTTAATCTACTTTGCCACTTTACCAATGGCTTATTTTCTTTATAGTTCTTTTTACTTTCTTTGATAGTTTTTAGTATTAACTTCTCATGCTTCAAATGACATCCAAAATATTTCATTCATTATTGTATTGCCCACTTTCTTAGGCATGGTTAAAAATATTCAGTCCAGAACATTCTGACAGTTTGTGATTTTTACTCAAATGAAGAGGCTAACAGACCAAGTGAGACACATTTGGCAGTAGTGTTCCATTTAGTTTGAGTTCATAAAACAAGGGTGGGGGCAGGGGTATCACTTTCTGAGGAAAATGCATGGGAACTAAATCAAGCACTTCTTTGGAATAATTGAGGATAGGAGAGGGAGAGAGAAAACATAGAAATTCTATAGTATATAAATTACAGATATTTTTAACAGACTCAAAAAAACACTTTTTATCATTAGTCCTTAGTGACTGTAAAATCTTTGTAATTTTATCAGTATAAGCAGAACTCATATTTGCTAATGATGAATGAAACTAAAATTTAAAATGATTGAAGTGTTAATGTGTAATATTTCTTAACATAATTTCTCCTGCATTGTCTCAAACAAGAAATATTTTTTAATGATAATTTGGAAAGGTAGAAAATAAAAGCTTTTCAGAAGCCCATATGGAAAGCTGAAAAATAATAAAATACTAAAATTTCTATACAACATGTATATGTTAAACAAAATTATTAATTTCATTAATAGCAAATTCTTAAGATCAGTTTGTACATATAGATTTATGTTATCTTTTTAAAATTTATAGACTCAGCATGAATATAAACAGTTTAACTCATATTCTAAATAAATATTAAGTAATGCTTTTGTTTAATATAAAAATGTGAGCTATCTCCAGATATTAGAATATTAGCAAACTATATCTAAAAATAAAGGACCAGGCATGGTGGCTCACATCTGTAATCCCAGCACTTTGGGAGGCCAAGACAGGCAGATCACTTGAGGTCAGGAGTTCAAGACCAGCCTGGCCAACATGGAGAAACCCTGTCTCTACTAAAAATACAAAAAAAAATTAGCCAGGCATGGGAGTGGGTGCCTGTAATCCCAGATACTTGGAAGGCTGAGGGAGGAGAATTGCTTGAACATGGGTGATGAGGGTTGCAGTGAGCCAGGATTGCATCACTGCCTGTAGCCTGGGTGATAGAGTGAGACTCTATCTAAAAAAGAGAGAGAGAGAAAGAGAAAAAGAAGTGCCACAATCAGAAAATTGAGAGTTTTCCCCTGCATGGTTGCACTATTGTTTTTTGTAGCCAGCTAGTTCTGGTTTACTCTATAACCAAATATTTGTAGTTTTAATTTTCTTTAGCTGTGTTCTTATTCTTTAATACTGCTTTGGACTTGTAGGTACTGTGCATTTTTCAAATATATTTTTAAATTCAGCTCTTCAATCTCACTGTACACAGCACTCCCCACCCCAAACACACACACAGATATACCCATCACCATTCACCACCACCACCACCAACAGCAACAATAACAAAAATAAACAGAAATATATTGACCTTCATTAGTAACAACCCTGGCAGATTAACTAGTAAGTTAATTTTTATACTTTAAAATTCTGTAGGAAGTTTTGTACACATTTATGTTATCTAAAATAATGTTTTTATTTTTCATTTACTATTATTTTTTTCATGCCTTATATCACTTGACAGTATCAATAGATAGTATCGATGGGGGGGGATCCAGTTGGATAGAAGTACTAATGCTTGACATTATCATGTTTCTAACCTCAGGGGAAAAGTGTCCACTATTTCATCAATGATGTATGACATTTGCTATATCTTCATTGTGATATTCTTTGTCATATTCATGAAAGCTCCCTTCTATTCCTAGGTTTCTGAAAATTTTCATTATGAATGTGTATTGACTTTTTCTCAAATGCATATGTCACCTGTATTGAGATAACCTTAAGACTTATCTTTTATTATGTTAGTGTGGTGAACTGTATATTGATTGATTTTGAATGTTAGGCCAACATTGTATTTCTGGAATAAATCTCTTTTGGTCATGATGTGTTATATTTTAAAATATTGCTAGATTAAATTTACTAATATTTTGTTCAGGATTTCTCTACCTATCCTCATGAGAGACATAAATCTGTAACATTCCTTTCTTCATACTGCTCTTACTTGGCTTTGATATCAGATATACGCTGGTAAGAAAATAAAAACAAGTTCCTCCATTTTCTAAAAAAAAAAAAAAAATGTGTAAAACTATTACTATTTCTTTAATGTCCGAAAAATTCACAGAGAGTTCACCTGGGTCTGGAGTTTTCAACTATTAAAAATAGATATAGGGCTATTTCGATATTAAATTTCTTCTTGTTAATCTTGGTAACTTTTTAAAAGAAGGAATCTATTCATTTAAGTTTGGCTCTTTGTTTTCCATATGTCTCATTTGTTATATAATCCTTGATTCATCCTTTTTCTGCTTTTCTGTGACACAAAGGATTTTTGTTACTTCATTTCTCTTTATTGTTAGGTTTTATATTAAACGTTCTTGTGCTATTTGTCATCATTACCCTAGAGATTTTAGCATGGATTATTAAGTTATTACACTTCACTCCAATTAAGATGTACTACTTCCAGAGTAAGGCAAAACCAACAATTTACTGCCTTTTTGGTTATGACTCTTACTGCTCCACCTTATAAAAAGCCACACTCTTGCCATATCAAACCCTTGCTGGGATTCCTAATCACCTTATATGCACTCACCTCTTAGCACCATGTCTGTGATACTTGTTTTTCCTGCTTACCTGATCCCTTTAAAAAAATAAATTGTATTGTGTATGTTTAAGGCTCACAATATGATGTTATGGGTTACACATAGATAATAAAATACTATAGTGAAGCAGATTAGAATATGTATTATCTCAGTTGCTTTTGTTTGTGTGATAACAGCAAATAAATCTACTTATTTAACAAAACTCCCTGATACAATGCTATTTTATTAACTTTAGTTCCTATGTACATTAGAGCTCTAAACTTGTTTATCCTACATACATGCCGTTTGATATCCTTTGACTAACATGTCCCCATTTCTTACCCGCCTCACTCTGCCCCTGCCCAAGAATAAAACAGTAGTCACTGTCGGTTTATGGGTCCATTTCATTGTGATACATCCTTTGTCTGTCTTACAGTACAAAGCACATTAATTCATTTCTCCATTCATTTCACAAGGGAACAAATCACTATGCTAATGATTCCTCACCCAAAAACATAGATAACAGTTCCAGCTCTCAATGCTCTTATAGATTATTAAAACATATTTTAAATCACACTATTCTGGTGGGGTTTTTTTTTCTCTCAAACTTGATGTCAAAGTTAATGATGATATTCATCATTTAATCCCCAGACCCTGTCACAAAGTAGATGCTTAGCATGTGCTTTTGAATAAATAAATGAATATCTTTCTTCATTTCCCCTGAGTCATTAGCCCAAATTCTTAGCACCTCATTTTTTGTATGACACTCATAAAATATGTATGGCGTACCTGTTATGTGGCAGTCACTCTTCTAGCTGCTGGAGACATTACAGTGAAGACCAAAAAGTTCCTGCTTCTGTGGAGCTTACATCTCAATGGAAAAATTAGTCAGTTAATAGGTAAAAACATAAATGTAGAATAGTAAGTAATATATGGGGAAATAAAGCAATATTGGGAAATAGGTCATCATGTCTGGTGATGCTAGTTTGTGTTAATTATGAAAAACTCTCCAAAAATCATACTTGAGCAGAGATCTGACTAAAAATTCTTGAATGTTTCAACTGCTTATGCTCAAGAATCCTCAGAAAAAGTGTAAAAACACTGATTTATGTTTTTCTTGTTTTCTAGTTACTTGTAAAAAATAGTTAAAATACTTCAAAGTGTCACTAGGAGGGTTTTCTTTTCTCTCTCTGACATAAATCTACTTTATCTCTCAGTATTCTATCTTATGAGATCTATTTTTAGATAGATTTATTATGTTCCAAATAGGATTTTCAAAATTCCTGTCTGTATAAATTCATTCACCCACATTTCTTCTTATGTAAAGTCTCCCTAGCCCCATACTTAAAACAAAAACTATTTTAATTCTCTATTCTTCTTCCAATTTGAGCTGAAATCTCACTTTCTCTAGTTCCAGCTTCCAGTCCATACAAATGTCATTAATTTGCCACAATTTTGAAACTCTTCAAGGCCTAAATGTTCAGTTCATTCAATTCTACAAGTATGTTACCTCCCCACAATTGCTGTTTTATAAGTTTTCCCTATATCTTCTCAATCATAGAATATTTCTAGCTGTTTCAGGCCTGGGGTTATCCTATTCATATTTTCAATTTCCCTACAGAGTGGTACATATAGTAGACAATCAATAAACATATCAAAAATTGGTAGTCATGCCAATATACAAAACTGCCATACCAAATAATATGTCAGTTTGCCAGGGGAAGAATGCCAGGTGCATGATGAGAAAATTAACATAAATTTCATGTTAAGTATCTACTATCTGCCTTGAGTATACTTAGTGTCAAAGACATGTTTGTAAGACCTAGCAATTTTTCTGCTTAATACTTATACATTTAAATATAATATTTAATTTGTATATTTTGATTATTTAAAACGTCTCACATACCTTTCATACTATTTTGAACATAGCAGATGGTATACTAATTTTCATATTTAAAGGATGCTGAATTGATTTTATATTTGATAATAGTAAATTATGCTATAAATTTTGATGTTGAAATAAGAGTAGCAATAGAGAAATACCCAGTGTTAAAAGTTCTGAATATTATAAATATTCAAAAATACAATTTCTTTTTGTTTAGAGTCTTCTACTTTATTTTTGTTTAGTTGTTTGCAAAAGTAATGTAAAACTACATGAGACAATATAGACCATGAGGCTCTACCTATTAGAACTTAAGATGAATTGATAACATTTGCAGTAAAAATTGCTTGCTCTGTGTATAAAAAATACCATTTTAAATCCTATTCCAACAACTGCAAAGAAATGTCTAGTGTGCCATAATTAGTGGCTCACAATTTTGTTTTATACCTTCAGAGAATCATTCATTCATTTAAAAAGCTTTATCTCATGAGATTCATCACTCTGAACACCAAATGGATGTTCCAATAAAATAAATTTCCTTTTAATTGACAGATGTTCTAAGGAATGTATAGCTTTATATGTTTATTTCATAGTTGTAGAAGTGACTGAATCTAAAGGCTCAGCACCAAAAATATCTACAATATTTTTAAAAAGAGGCTTCAGGTGTATGTATACATTTTACTTAGGGCATATGAATTTAAAAATAAAAATATGTTGGCTGGGTGCAGTGGCTCATGCCTGTAATCCCAGCACTTTGGGAGGCCAAGGCAGGAGGATTACCTGAGGTAAGGGGTTCAAGACCAGCCTGGCCAATGGGGTGAAACACCATCTCTAGGAAAACTACAGAAAATAGCTGGGCGTGTTTGGCAGGCATCTGTAATCCCAGCTGCTCTGGAGGCTGAGACAGGAAAATCGCTAGAACCTGAAAGGTGGAGGTTGCAGTGAGCCAAGATCTGCTATTGCATTCCAGCCTGGGCAATGAAAGCAAAACTGCGTCTCCAAAATAAAATAAATGCATAAATTAGTTGAAAAAAGGAAAGGCTACTTTACAGTATAATTTTCTTTTTTTATTATTTCAACTGTTTTGGGAAAACAGGTGGTGTTTGCTTACATGGATAAATTTTTTTATTTATTTTATTTTTTGTTTTATACTTTAAGTTCTGGGGTACATGTGCAGATGGTGCAGGATTGTTACATAGGTATACACATGCCATGGTGATTTGCTGCATCCATCCCCCTGTCATCTACATTAGGTATTTTTCCTAATGTTAGCCTTCCCCAATCCCCCCACCCCCTGCTATCTCTTCCCTAGCTCTGCCACCCCTCAACAGGCCCTGGTATGTGATGTTCCCCTCCCTGTGTCCACATGTTCTCATTGTTCAACTCCCACTTATGAGTGAGAACACGCGTTGTTTAGTTTTCTGTTCTTGTGTCAGTTTGCTGAGAATGATGGTTTCCAGCTTCATCCCTGTCCCTGCAAAAGACATGAACTCCTCCTTTTTTTTTGTTTAATTGTACTTCAGGTTCTGGGGTACATATGCAGATCATGCAGGATTGTTGCATAGGTACACACACGGCAATGTGGTTTGCTGCCTCCATCCCCCCGTCACCCACACCCGGCATTTCTCCCCATATTATCTCTCCCTGACCTCCCCACCCCCTCGCTGTCCCACCCTTGCCCCCCTGCTACCACCAACAGACCCCAGTGTGTGATGCTCCTCTCCCTGTGTCCATGTGTTCTCATTATTCAACACCCACCTATGAGTGAGAACATGTGGTATTTGGTTTTCTGTTCTTGTGTCAGTTTGCTGAGAATGATTGTTTCCAGATTAATCCATGTCCCTATAAAGGACACAAATTCATCCCTTTTTATGGCTGCATAGTATTCCATGGTGTATATGTGCCACATTTTCTTTATCCAGTCTATCATTGATGGGCATTTGGGTTGATTCCAAGTCTTTGCTACTGTGAACAGTGCCACAATAAACATATGTACGCATGTGTCTTTATAATAGAATGATTTATAATCCTTTGGGTATATACCCAGTAATGGGATTGCTGTTTATGGGTAAATTGTTTAGTGGTGATTTCTGAGATTTGGGTGTCCCATCACGTGAGCAGTGTACACTGAACCCAGGGTGTAGTCTTTTATCCCTTCCCCTTCCAACTGAGTGCCCAGAGACCATGATATTATTCTTATGCCTTTGTGTCCTCATATCATAGCTCTCACTTATAACTGAGAACATAGGATGTTTGCTTTTCCATTCCTGAGTTACTTCACTTAAAATAGTGGTCTGCAGCTCCATTGAGGTTGCTGCAAATACCATTATTTTATTTCTTTTTATGGCTGAGTAGTATTCCATGGTGTATGCATATATATATATATATATATATATATGCCATATTTTCTTTACCTACTCATTGATTAATGGGCCTTTAGCCTGGTTCCATATTTTTGCAATTGCAAATTGCATTGTTATAAACATGTACAAGTAAGTGGTTTTTCAGTTAATGACTTCTTTTCCTCTGAGTATATGCCTAGTAGTGGGCTTGTGAATCAAATGGTATTTCTTTTTTTAGTTATTTTAGTTCTACATATATCATAATGAGAAAAGAACTATTTTTAGTTCTTTTCTCATTACTGGATATATATACCCAAAGGATTATAAAACATTCAACTATAAAGACACTTGCATGTGTATGTTTATTACAGCACTGTTCACAATAGCAAAGACTTGGAACCAACCCAAATACCCATCAGTGATAGACTGGATAAAGAAAATGTGGTATATATGTATACCATGGAATACTATGCAGCCATAAAAAGGATGAGTTCATGTCCTTTACAGGGACATGAGTGAAGCCAGAAATCATCATTCTCAGCAAACTGACACAAGAACAGAAAACCAAACACTGTATGTTCTCACTCATAAGTGAGCATTGAACAATGAGAACACATGGACACAGAGAGTGGATCATCACACACTGGGGCCTGTCGAAGGATGGGGTGCTGGGGGGGGATAGCTGGGGATAGGGGAATTGGGGAGGGTTAACATTAGGAGAAATACCTAATGTAGATGATGGGGGAATGGATGCAGCAAACCACTATGGCACATGTATACCTATGTAACCATCCTGCATGAGCTGCACATGTACCCCAGAACTTAAAGTATAGTAAAAAAAAAAACTCCATACTGTTCTCCATGGTGGTTGCACTAGTTTACATTACCACCAGCAGTGTAAAAGTATTCCTTTATAATCACATCCACGTGAATATCCACTATTTTTTTATTTTTAAATTGTGGCCATTCTTGCAGGAGTAAAATGGTATCACGTTGTGGTTTTTATTCAGATTCCTTTCGTAATTATTGATGTTTAGCATTTTTTCATATGTTTATTGTCCATTTGTATATCTTCATTGGAGAATTGTCTATTCATGTCATTAGTTCACTTTTTAATGGAATTATTATTTATTTATTTTTCTTGCTGATTTGAGTTCCTCGTAGATTCTGGATGTTAGTACTTTGTCAGATGCAGAGTTTGTGAAGATGTTCTCCCACTTTGTGCATTGTCTGTTTTCTGGTTATTTCTTTTGATGCACAGTAACTTTTGAGTTTAATTATGTCCCATCTCTTTATCTTTATTTTGTTGCATTTGCTTAGTGGTTCTTGGTCATGAAGTCTTTGCCTAAGCCAATGTCTAGAACAGTTTTTCTGATTTTATCTTCTAGAATTTTTAGGATTTCAGGTCTTAGATTTAAGTATTTGATCCACCTTGAGTTGATTTTTGTATAAAGTGAGAGATGAGCATCCAGTTTTTTTCTTCTGTATGTAACTCGCCAATTATTTCAACACTATTTGTTGAATGGGATATCTTTTCTACACTTTGTGTTTTTGTTTGCTTTATCAAAAATCAGTTGGCTATAAGTATTTACCTTCATTTCTGGGTTCTCTATTCTGTTCCACTGGTGTACCTGCCTGTTTTTATACTGGTATCATGCTGTTTTGGTAACTATAGCCTTACAGTATACTTTGAAGTCAGGTAATGTGATGCCTCCAGATTTGTTCTTTTTTCATAGTCTTGCTTTGGTTATGTGGGATCTTTTTTGGTTGCATATGAATTTTAGGATTGCTTTTTCTAGTTCTGTGAAAAATCATCATGGCATTTTAATGGAAATTGCATCAAATGTATAGATTTCTTTTAATAGTATGGTCATTTTTACAATATTGATTCTACCCATCCATGAGCATGGGATGTGTTTTCATTGGTTTGTGTCACCAGTAATTTCTTTCAGCAATGTTTTGTAGTTTTCCTTGTAGAAATATTTCACTTCCTTGATTAGATAAATTTCTAAGTTGATTTTTTTTTTTTTTTTGCAGCTGTTATAACAGTGGTTAAGTTGTTGATTTGATTCTCAGCTTGGTCACTGTTGGTGCCTAGCAGTGTGACTGATTTGTTTTCATTGATTTTGTATACTGAAACTTCATTTACTGATAAATGAATTCAGTAAACTAGTAAACTAGGAGCTTTTTGGATGAGTCTTTGGGGTTTTCATAGTACATAGTTATATCATTAGCGAACCATGACAGTTTGATTTCCTCTTTACCAATTTGGATGCCACGTATTTCTTTCTCTTTTCTCATTACTCTGGCTAGGACTTCCAGTACTATGTTGAACAGAAGTGGTGAAAGTGGGCATCCTTGTCTTGTTCCAGTTCTCAGGAGAATGCTTTCAACTCCCCCCACTATTTTCAGTATAATGTTGGCTGTGGGTTTGTCATACATGAGTTTTATTACCTTGAGTTAGTCTCTTCTATGACGATTTTACTGAGGGTTTTCATCATAAAGGGATGCTGGATTTTGTCAGATGCTTTTTCTACATCTGTTGACATAATCATATGATTTTTGTTTTTCATTCTGTGTATATGGTGTATCACATTTATTGACTTGCACCAGCATACAATTTTTAAAAAAATATGATTTATGGAATGACAGAAATCTAGTTAATGCCAGAGACTATATAAGGTCAATAGAACTTATAGCTAATTTTATCATTAATGGGAAAAAGATTTACACCTTTTAAGCATTTCCCCATGTTATATTGTTAATTTCTAACTATGGGAGTGCCTAGTGAACGTTAGTCTCTCTTTTATTTAGTTACATGTAACTAGGTAGAACAATGCTTCTTTTCTGGCATAACTGTGTTGAGTTAAAAGCATGGGGAGAAATGCCAGATATAGGTGAAGAGAAGGAAGGCAACAAATCACACTGCCACGTGTGTACCTATGCAACAATATTGCATGTTCTTCACATGTACCCGAAAACCTAAAATGCAATAAAAAATAAAATTAAAAAAATAATAATATATATAAAGTAATTTAACACAATACTTTGTACATTGTGGATGCTCAGTAACTAGCTGTTATACACATGAAATTTCTCACTGATTGTTTATTTTCCATTTTGGTTGGAAAGTAATAAGTGACATTTTCTACTAAGAAATCAAGGAGGGAAGCAAAGAAGTAGTTTTGCTTTTGTTTTTGTTTTAGAGACCAAATGTGACACATTTAAACATGTTTGTTTCTCATCCTTTAATTGGAGAGGTTTTTCAGTCTGCTTTTTGTGAATATAATTTCCAATCAATCCCCAGATGTTTGATCTTGGCTGTCAGTGCTACTGAATTTAAGGGCAGTAGTAGTAAGAAACTAAGACAAAGAAGATGCTTTTTCTTTTTTGAGGAATCACTGATATAGAAACCAAATTTTCTAACAAAATCTTGAGTTCTAGTAATAAAAAATGAATAACATATTTGTAAATCAAGATTACTAAAGTGAAAAATATTAAAATCTCTAAATATTTTTAAAAATTGTTTTTTAAACTTTCATAGTCTATTAATGAATAACTATCTTTTTATAAGAGTACTAGAAATATTCTTTCTTAAATGATAAATTATAAATACATATTATAACACACACAAACATGTACACATAGAAATATATATTAATTACTAAGCTTAAATCTGTAATATTTAACAGCAATTGTATTAAAGTAAATACCAGAATAAATGACAGTTAATAATTATTTATTGTTAACTATCTAATTAGATGAGAAATCATATGAGTTATGAAGAAAGAGGAGGCAAAAATATTATTATTTGAAATAAACATATTGTATATCTGTAAAACACTAGAGATTTTTAAAATTATTTTAAAAATAGTTCACTATGGTTACTGAATAAGAAGTATAAAAATAAATATCTTGAATGTATTTTATTTAGAAAAATGTAGTGAAAGAAGGAATACTACACACAATACAGTGAAGACAAAAAACACCTACAAAAATTTGCCAAAAATTGAATGGGACTAAAAGAATGACAACTGCATGAAAAGCTACTGAGGTCCCAGGGCAGAACATTTGAAAAATAGCTAATATATATGAAAATATTAATTATATAGGGATGAACAGAAAATCTAAAGTAATCTAAAAAACAAAGTTCAGGAAGACCATTTTATTAAACAGTTCACATTGAAAATTAAACGTTATTAATTGGAAAAAGAATATGGTAAGAAAAGGGTTCACATATATTAAAATTTGTTACTATTATGATGTTTCCAATGCAAGGATTGGCATAACAGTGAAATACCATGGTAATTTTTAAATATGCACAAACAAGTATACAAAATTTTGTACATAGCCTTTTAAAGCAGGGAAGAAAAAAGCAAATCACTCAATTTTTTTTTTATTTGTTTTTGTTTTGTTTTGTTTTGTTTTGTTTTGTTTATGACAGGGTCTCATTCTGTCATCCAGGCTGGAGTGCAGTGGCCCAGTCTTGGCTAACTGCAACCTCTGCCTTCCGGGTTAAAGCGATTTTTGTTCCTCAGCCTCCCCAGCAGCTGGGATTACAGCTGTGTGCCACCATGCCTGGCTATTTTTGTATTTGTGGTAGAGATGGTGTTTCGCCAGTTTAGCCAGGCTGCTCTCGAACTCCTAGTCTCAAGTGATCAGCCTACTTTGGCCTCCCAAAGTGCGGGGATTACAGACCTGAGCCACTGTGACCGGCCTTAATAAATAGTATTTTTATAACTACCTGAATGTTTGTTTTGAAAAAAATTAAAATTATATTTATCTCACTTCTCACACCAAAACATATTCCAGATGCTTCAAAAATTTTAATAGGTAAAAATAGAATGTTACTAAAACTCTGAATGTATAAATGGATTCTAAAAATGATATTGGACTAGGGATGGCCTTCTCTGTAAATATATAAAATATAAAATGAGAAATTATGAAAGAAAAATAAAATCTGGATGAAAAACTTAATTATATTTAATAAAATATTTGCAACATATGTAGTGAATGAAAATATAATGAATATAGTACATAAAGAACACAAATTGTTTTTTAAAATGCCTGAACTATCATTTTACAATAAAAGAAATAGAAATGATAAAATATAAGAAATTTTTAATTTGTAATAATCAAGAAATACCAAATTAAAATATGAGGAATATATCTTTTACTGATGAAGTTGGAAATATACAATGTTTATCAGGATGTGTGATAACTGTTCGGCATATGTTATAGATATCTCAGTAATTCCATTTGTATGAATTTCTGTTTCCCCTTCAAAAATGCATAACTGTGGAAAGCAAAGATGCTCATTGTTTGTTATGGGAAAATTAGAAATAATAGTATATTTTCAGTGGAATGGTATAAATTGGAATACAATGAGATAACATCAATTATTAGAATTAAATAAATATACAATTATTCTGGAAAAAGTCAAATTGCAAATCAATATGTGTATTAGAATCTGCATGCAAATATTAATAAACATACACTAAAAATCTTGGCAGTGGTTCTCTCTGCAATGCTAGATTACACGTTCTGCTGTTGTGTTGTTTACTTTTTATATTGAGTATATTTTATTTAATTAAAGGCAATTAAAATAAAATAATGTAATAAAATCTTAGTACTAGCTCCTTCTGCAGAGCACAGTAACAGATGATGATACACATTCCAGTCTTCATATCTGTTCTAGAAGATAAAATGGCTTTTATAGAGACAGTAATCTCATTCTATTTTCTACTCCTAGGGAAAGGTGAGCATGGGAAACCTTACCCCCTTACTGAAGAGGACCATGATGACTCAGCTTACAGGGAAAATGGTTTCAATATTTTCGTCAGCAACAACATTGCTCTAGAGAGGTCTCTGCCAGATATTCGTCATGCTAAGTGAGTATCAGCACATCAGGGATCAGGGTGGGGTTTTTTGGTTTGTTTTGTCCTTTGATTTTTAAAAATGTTTGTCACTGTGAGATATGTAACCAAGTATTTTATCCTAATCATTTTGATAAAAAACTCATAGTACATCATCTTAAATATACTTGATCTAAATTGGAGTCACTGTTAAAATTTCAAAACGATACTGAATTTCTAAAAATTCAATACATATTTTGTTGACTGTATTAACTCCTTAAATTGAAATATTCTAAGACAATATCCATACATTTAACTTTTGATCATGTAAATTACAAAGCAAACAATTTTCACTGGTTATTAGAGCTACCAGAGCTGTCTATATG
Organism: Cheracebus regulus; assembly: GCA_963574635.1. Classification (NCBI taxonomy): domain Eukaryota; kingdom Metazoa; phylum Chordata; class Mammalia; order Primates; family Pitheciidae; genus Cheracebus; species Cheracebus regulus. Next base: position 19,657 of record CAUYQU010060218.1, read on the forward strand.
TGCATGTCTTCTATGAACTCCATTCTCACCCCAGCTATATTTGGTGCCATGGTTGTTGCATTTCCATAAAGAATGCCCTAAATGAATGGATCCATAATCCAAAGGTAATGATTGCTGGTTCAATTTCTTTTCACCTTATGAACTGCTTGTGCCTTGTCTATTGACAGTGAGTACAATTTGTATTGAATTGTAGCTTCATATTATAGTTTAAATGATAGTACTATATATACTTACCCAAAATTCATCCTTCCTTTACCCACACCCATCTACCTCTAACATCACTTATTGTACTTTCCATTTTAATGTGTTATGGTTTTCTTAATAGCATAAACAACACGAAAGGATACCAAGAACATGGACTGTGATAAGAATTAGGAGTGTATTATTGGCACATGTATTTGGTAAATCTATCCAACTATATTAATACAACTATCCTTCTACCCACAACAGCCCAACAACTTCCCTTTGGAAACACCAGTGTGTGAGAGAGAAAATCAGGGGAAAAAAATCAGGGCAACTAATTAAAATAAGAATTAGGAATCTAAATTAAACCAGTAATTTAATGTAAATAAAACTCCATACCTTTGTGCAAAGATAATTGACCCTTTAGAATAAAATATCAGTACATTATGATGTGAAGGACTATTTTCTAGTTGTGATACTGTATCTTTAGAAATTTATTGAAAATTATGAAATAGTTACTGTTTCTCTCCTCAGGTTTTATGTGAATTTGCATTTCCCAATATAGTTAAGCAGAAGATTAATGTGAAGATCAAATCAATTTTTTCCTAAATTGAGGGCTTTAAATATTGACCCGAGCCTTTTAACCAGCCAAATTATCCCCAGGTTACCTGAAATTATCTACAGTAATTCCCACTGACAAATAACATTTCTAGCTATGAGAAATTTTAATACCTAATTGCACATCATCAAAGATGCATTAAATTGCATTGTTGGCATAATAAATATGCTCAGAGAATAATTTCTATCTATCCACTTCTTTCCCTCCCCACACTTCCAGTCTCAATCTCTTAATGTGTATTATTCAAGTGGAAAGAATAACAAGTTTAGAAAGAGTGCAATCACTAAAGCCAAAAGAAGGTGGTTATTTCCATTCTTCCAAAAACCTGTATTTTTAGTGTAACCACCACCTTTTAAGAAAAGATATCTTATGGAATAATTGGAAAAATGGAAAGATGTAAAAAAAAATTTTGAACTTTTTATTAGAGTTGCTGAATTTACAGTATGAAGAAAACATTATTGTAAATGTTAAGGAAGAAAATATGGCCAAAATATAATCTGTAATAATATTCCAACTTAGTTACTAAGGCTGGATATTTAATAGGACAAGGGGTCATGTAGTAAGAAAAAAAAGAAATGCAAAAATAAACAAGCAAAAACAACAGCAAAAACCTTCAGAAGGTTTGAGATAGATAATAAGAAAGTGTTAAGTACGATGCTACCAGGAATAAGATTCACCTTGGTGAGGTCAGCATTTGACTCTCAGCAATGCTGGAAGAAAAGTCCAATGTCACCTCTGATTTTGCCAGTGCTCCACCTGCAGGAAACCAAGAGCCAAAGAATGTCTTACAGGTTCCCACTCTAAAGTACTATGTTTTTGACTTCATCTGTGCTTCACCAAAGGCAGGTACATTTAACCACAAGAATATGCAGTTCTGTGTAAGTGTAAATTTATTGAAATTATAAACCAACTTGTGACACATTTCAGAATTATCAGTTTAACTAGGCTGAAAGTAATAGACTATAGCTTTTTTATATTAACACAATCTATGGAATAGAATGCAAACTGTATATGACTTTTAAAATAAAACATAATAGTTCTAAGAAACTTTTCCTTTTCAGTAAGCCAATTGAAACTACAGTCTCAGAGTGCTAGGAGGGAAGAGTTTATTTTTCCTTATTCTAGTATTTTGCAAGGGAAGATATGGGGACTCCTATCTTGAGATTTAACTGAACTTGATCTTATTCTAAACCATACTAGCCAGACTTATGCCATTGTGCTATGCTATTGGTCACTCCCTATATATTCAAGAGCTCTGTACTCTCTCATATTCTCACATTTAGTTCAAAAAATCATGGTTTTATATGTTTTTATATGTAGTGCACATTCAAGTTCACTGTGAAGAATAGTTAAGACAAGTCATCTCAGAAATCCTAATGCACAGGCATTTTTAAAAGACATTTCCCTACTCATTTCTTCTTCACTAGTATAAAAACAGACTGCTTTTCTGACTTTATTAGTTCAGAATCAGTAATAGATTTCCATAATTAGGAGCCATGGATGAAGGATGATTGGACGGTGTGCAATAACTTGATCAGTCTTACTTTTATCCAAATAATAAATTTCAAGCTTTTCACTTTTATTTTTAACTTTTTTATATTCTTTTCAAATGTTCTCAGCAGCTCTCAGCCTTACAGATTGTTTTAGTTGTTACACTATCTATTCTTCAGTATGTCAAATTTTTTATCTTTTTTTATATACTCCTAGTCCTTCACTTTTGATTTTTTTTTAGCATATACTTGATGTATTTTGAATATTCACTCTCTTCTTCTGTTCATATCATGTTATGTCTATCCATAGTGACTGTGATCAGCCTGGAATCTGTCCATAGAACATCTTATCTTTATATTTTATTTAATGCAATGTTGATAAGAATTTTACAATGAGCACTTTACAAATTTACACTGAGCATTTACACATTTCCAGTCAATGGATATCTTACTGACCTGGCTTGGTTTTGCCACACTTTAAGTTTTTCTCCACTTGGGTATCGGTTTTGCCATGTCTTTGTGTTCAGTCACCTACCTGAGATGTGACATATATTCTTTCCATGCTATGGAACACCTTATTTAGCTTATAGTTCGGGATGGAAGACATAAGACATCTATTTGAAATACACATATGAAACAGGGAAATAGATAACTATGTAAGAATGGCCTATATAGAAAAGAAGCTCTGATAAATTAATGCATGAATATGTTATTACTAAGATAACATTGAAGAATTTTTAAGCAAGTATTATTCCCTGGATACGAAAAAATTCGTATCTATAAAAAAAGAAAATAATTGAAATTAGGAAACATAAGAACCATCCTAACAGGAGAGTTGAGGTAGGCTCCACAGCAATTTCTGTTAAATGTATCCTCGATATGAGTTCCATTTTGGGGAGGGCTGTTATAAATGTATGTATGTATGTGGGCGGGGCACAATGACTCACGCCTGTAATCATTCCAGCACTTCGGGAGGCTGAGGCAGGCAGATCATGAGGTCAGGAGTTTAAGACCAGCCTGGCCACCATGGTGAAACCCTGTCTCTACTAAAAATACAAAGATTAACTGGGCACAGTGGTGGATGCCTGTAATCCCAGCTGCTTGGGAGGCTGAGGCTGGATAATCATTTGAACCTGAGAGGCAGAGGTTCCAGTGAGCCAGAATTGTGCCATTGCGCTCCAGCCTGCATAACAGGGTGAGACTCTGTCTCAAAAAAAAAAAAAAAAAAGTGTATGTGTTTATGTAGATAAATATTTATGCACATAAATGTTACCTGAGACAGACTTCTAAGGTTGCTGAGTAGCTGAGATATTTTAAAATTAATATAGTCTTACTTTGTATTGTGACTTATTTCTTTTTTATGCCACCAATATTGTCCAAGTAGAGATAGTTTTAGGTTCATGCCTTTGAAAATAACTGGAGTATGAGATATTAGAGAGTCTTCTCCTAATACTCAATACTCCATTGATTATCAAAGTCATGAAGATAAAACTTTTTCTATCTAAGAGAATGTTTACAACCTCTTGGATGATAGGATTGCTTTCAGTAGTGTTGCAGTTACATCAGACCAATGTATCATGGTCCTGTTTCTTATAGTTTCAGAACTATTTGAGAGATGGTCCCAGAAATTATTTGCTATCAAAACATTCTCTTTATTGTTGTTGCAATTCTATTGGTGAGCATGGTTTAGATGCAGGCCAAGTATTATACTCAGTACTGAAGTTCAAAATGAGGCACATTCAGTCTTCAAATCACAGACATCACTGGCTAAAATAAGCAAAATTGTCAAACGTAAGTCATGGATGGCAGAATAAGATGACTGATCTCTGCAGGCAAGCAGGTTCCAAAGCAGAAAAAAAACGAAGAAGGAGCTGGCCAAGTAGAGTAAGCTTTGTAACCCAATCTCACGAATCTCTTTCTCCTGGAAAGTCTGAACAGGTGAAGAAAGGCCAGGAGTGTTTGTCTAATGACTGTCCTGCCATATGGGAACACCTATGGAGAAAAGGAGTCTCCTCCTGTGATAACTAGTATATAGTACTTACACAGTACTTACATGAAGTACTTACAAAGTAAGCACTATGTGCTATTTCTCAACATCAGCGGACTTTGGAGCAAATTCTTGATTTTTCAGTGCCTTGTATTCTAAATACTCCTGCCTTCCAGGAAATACATTAAATAATAATTGTAAATATGTTGACTTACATGACTTGCATTGTGAGGCTGAACAAGTCAAATTGCATTTTTTTATTTTTATGTGCCCATTTCTGTAAGTGGGGATGCAAGTTTCTTCAGGTTCCTCGCCATGTACTAAGATGATTAAAATTGGGAACAGGTTTACCAAATCAGCGATAGCATGATCTATTCAGTTATTTCTTTATCTTCTGACGATGATTCTTCTGATTCCCTTTTTTATTTACCAATCATATCATGGATATTTAAAATATAAGGAGACCTAGTATATTCTAAGTTCAAAATTTCAACTGTTAATACATAATTAGATTTTATGAGTCAATTCTGATTTATTAGGAATAACAATTATGTATTCAATTTCTTTCAACTAAGATTTAGTAAATATACTATGAGTAGTATTTATTTTATTTTTACACATAGTAGAAAAATGTGATCTGTTATGACTTGTCTCTAGAGCTCACTGGCAAACATATTTGAGTTTAACGATTCAAAAATGTACAAGAATTTTTTTTTATATTTCTCAATTTCAAAAGCAACATAAAAAAGTGAATAGCACTGGTTGATTTCCTTTTCTATTTTTATTATGGTATCCTTGTGAACTTGATTAATTACCTTCATTCAACAAGTTTACCAGTGAATTCAGAAGCAAAATAAACTAAAATGCACTCCAATTAGGTGTGAATGTTGCCACAGATAAAGAGATGGGAAATATATCCTTTAAATTAAACACTGTTCCAGCCAAAGGTACATCTAAATATTACTTAATAAAGCAATTAAATGATAAGCAGCAGATTGAAAGAAGGAATGGCTAGAATCAAGTAGAAGCCATCATTCAAAACTGTTATTTAAGTGAGTATTCTTCAGTGTTTTTTAAAAACCAACTGTATGCACAGTAATACAGGAATTAGTACATAAGTTCTAAGAGTCATTACAGAAAGTCATAATGAAATAACAACAAAAAAAATTTAGATATAAATCTCATTCTGGAATAAAGCCTGAAAGAGACAGAAGTTTATCACTGTAACTAAGAGGTATGTCCCTGTTGAAATGAAAATCTTCCCTGGAGAGATAACAGTTTAAGACCTGTCAGACATTAAGCTTTTGGAGTGACCATGAGGCTGAGGCTCTGAAAGGCCGAATGAGGACAAGAATAAGAGAACTGGAGTCTAAAAGAATAACAACGGGAAAATAGTGGCCATGCAAAAAAAAAAATCTAAAAATAAACTGTAGCTGCTTCAAAATAATGTGTATTGAATATAAAAGAACAGCCTTTGTAATCTTATGATAAGGATAAATTAAATAAAACTAAAAGCATAAATTTGAGAAATAGATTCAGAATTTTAACTCTTTAGGAAAAAGGAACTGAAAATTTGATGTAATAATATACATTGCTCTGTAAGGTTTATCTAACAGCTGGATTTCTAAATTTTCCACTTCCTCATTTTACTCCTACCCACAAAAGTTTACTGAAATGAGAGGCAGTGATATAAGATTTGAGGTTATATATAATAAAGAATATGAGTCGGTGAGGAAATAGTTTCATTTCAAAGAGAATGCTGGAGCTTCCTTTCCAAATCAGCAAACCATGTAATCTTAAACTATTGTTAAAGTAATCACCAGCGGTTAGATTGTGAGACCAAACAGTGGTATTAATAAATGTGATTGTGGCCAAAGGATAATTTATAAATCTAATGCTCATTCAGATTAAAAAAATAAAGTAGATATATCACATATTCTCTTGAACTCAATCATTAAACAGAATTGGTTGAACCATCAATGTGCATGTTGCAGCAGTACAGAAAAAAAATCATTTAAAATTTTAATTAGTTTATCTCATTTATAAAGATTCTTGATTTGAATATTTAAAATGTACACTTAAAAGCTATTAATTTATTCTCAAATAATCACTTCACAGATTTATATAATAATCTTAAAAGCTATTTTTAATAATATAAAAATATAAAAGCTATTTATGTAATATAGCTTTTATAAAATATTTAAAAAATATTTTATAATATAGCTTTTATAAAATATTATATAATATTTACATAATTACCTATAATATAGGTAATTATATAAATATATAAATTATAAATTTTATAAATATTATCTATTTATAAATATTATATTTATATAATATTTATATAAATATTATATAAACATTATATTTATAAATATTATATAAATAAAATATTTATATAATTACCTATAATATAGCTTTTATAAAATATTTTTTAAAAATATAAAAGCTATTTATATAATATAGCTATTTATATAATATTTACAAATATAAAAGCTATTTATATAATAATCTTAAAAGCTATTAATTTATTCTCAAATAATCACTTCACAGATTTATATAATCACTTCACTTAATTTATTCTCAAATAATCACTTCACAGATAATTGTACTTCATCTTATAAAAAAATCTCTATAAATTTTATTTTAAATCATCTTAAAACATACCTTATCAAGATTAGAAATCCTGATAAGTATTTTTCAATAACAAATGTGCTCTTACCTGAATTTTTTAGTTATCTGACAATTATTTATTAAGCATATGAGTGGCAAGCAGTTAAATGAGTTTATAAATAAGATACCCAAAAGTTGACTTCTGGCATGTCAGCATAAGGTACTCTCCTGACTTGCTCCCGGTGAAGCTGGTGAAAATTATTTCTTTAATAATATGTAAGTCTCTGGAAATGATCCTAAAGGCAAATAGAAAGGGAAGAAACATCTATTCAAGATAATTTCTGAAAATTTGGTAAGAATGGAGAGAATTTGTGGTATCTGAATGAAGACCATTCCATCCTTCTCAACCAGCTCAGCAAATCAGTGACACTACTTCAGAAGGTTGAACCAAGAACACAGGGCTTTCTCTTGGCCTCACTCCCAATCAAAGAGCCTTTTACATAGGAGGAGCAGAACTTCAGTATTTCCATCGTGCTCCTTGTTTTCTGTTACTCTGAGAAAATCTCGGGTCATCACAGTACAGAAGTGGCATGTCTTCTTCCTCCTAGCCACCACACATGAAGCAGAGGCTCTACGTAGGGTATAGCATGCTGAGACTACTTCAGGCCCTTATTGTACTTTGCCCAGTTTGTGATATGGTGGTTTACATGAGTGATGCAAGCAGAGAGATTCTCAGGCTAATGGTCCCCTCTCTATGCGGGCTCAGCTTCTAGAGCAAGGTGTCTTTCAAGGCATCTTGGCCTTGTCTCCACCCTTATCTCCAGAGCTTTGCTTCAGAGATTTTGCCTGAAAGAGAAGAAAGGCACAAAACGTATAGCACCAAATATCTTCTCAAAGAAACTGACTTATCTGCAACATTGCATAGAGAAGTTCAAGCATAAGGACACTCTGTAAAACAGCAAAGATTGTGGTGAAAAGTAATTGGATGGTGGTGGTCTGTGTATTTATGAAGATATAGCCTAGACTGTCAGCCAGCCATTTTGCAGGTGGGAATTAAAGAATGAGAAACTTGGGAGGATCCCTGCTGGTATCAGAACAAACATCACAGAGAGACTTCAAAAACTAACCCTTCAAATGAGCCACAGTTTGAACAGATTGTTTTTGTAGAGCAATTTATATTCCAGGGCATTGTTAAAAACAAGAAAGCAATCAACTAGCAATGGGATGTGGTCAGAAAAAAAGAGAAAGAAAGCCCTACCATACCACCTCATCTCAGGCTGAATGTGGGCATACTTGAAGCCACACCTCCCTAAGTAACAACATTAAAGACGTAACCATGTGACGAAAAAAAGTAGACTTCACTAAAATACGTCATTTTATTTTATCTGTGATTTCACTTTTTGAGGCTTTATTTACCTATGGTCAGTCATAGTCAGAAAAAAAGTGAGTTCAGTACAATAAGATATTTGGAGAGAGAGACAATAGTAACATAATTTTTATTAAAGTATTTTTTTATAATTGTTCTATTTTATTATTGTTGTTGTTAATATCTTACTCTGCCAAATTTATGAATTAAACTTTTTCATAGCTGTGTATGTACCAGAAAATAATAGCAAAATAGAGTTAGATACTATCTGCAGTTTTGAGCATCTACCAGGCATCGTAGAAGGTATCCCCCATGGATGTGAGGGTTTGGGGGTGGGGGCTACTGTAATCAGGCCAGTTACTGAAAAATAAATAAGCAAATAACAATAACAAGTCCAAGTAGAAGGTAGAAGAATCAGTACTTAGAGTTTCTAAAATACATCCCCTGAAATATCCTGTTTCCAACAAAAATGTATCAGCCATGCAAAGAAAGAGTGAAGTGTGACCCCCAAAATAAAAAAGGCAGTTAGTACAAACTGTGAGAGCAATTAGAGATTATAACAGAAAACTATTTAAACTAGCCATTATCAATATCTCTACTGAACTAAAGGGAATATAATAAAAGAAAGAAAAGTATTGTGACAATGTTTCATTAAATAGAGAACATCAATAAAGAGAGAAATTAGAAAACAATAAAACAGATCAAATAAAACTTCTAAAGTTGAAAGCTGCAATAGCTAAAATAAAAAGTTATTTTGAGTGGCTTAAAAGAAGGTTGCAACTGATCGAGGGAAGAAATAGCAATGTTACAGTAGGTAGTCAGGCAGACATGAGCAGGGCAGGAGAGGGTCTCTCACCACCAGAAATGTCAGGCAACCATCAGGTGATGGGTAAGCAGTTATTAAACTGTCTTTCTAAAATAATAATTGTTCACTGCTGGCACCAGGGAAAGGCAGTCTACTAATAGAGAGGAACATCTGCAACTGGTGGTCAGCAGCTCCCTGATAAGATCTCAGAAGCTGGGCAAATGGGCTCAAGCATGCACACAAAGAGGCAAAATGGTGGAGTTTCACAGGGACCTTTTAGGAACAATCAGATTAGTAAGAGAAGAATGCCTTAAGTGAGAATTCATACAACTCCAGTAAACACACTGCATGTGGACAGCCCACCCAAGGGAAGAATAGGGAGGAGTAATACAAGACCCTAGAAACATGCCAGCGTATGAATCCCCAAGTCAAAAGGTCAAACCATGCACTTGATCTCTCAAGTCATGCACTTGGCCCTCTTCCACGTGTAGTTCACTTCTATTCATTCCTACTCTAAAGCTGTTTAACGAACTTTCACTTCTGCTGTAAAACTTGCCTTGGTCTTTTACTCTACCTTATGTCCCCTTGGTTGAATTCTTTCTCCTCAGGAGGTAAGAATTATGGTTGCTACGGACCCATACAGATTCACCACCTATAACAGCAACACTGAAGACAAATAGAGATTATGGAATATGAATGTGTTAATTTGTTCTCACATTACTATAAAGAACTACCTGAGACTGGATAACTCATAAAGTTTTTATTGGCTCATGGTTCTGCAGGATGTACAGGAAGCATCACTGAGGAGGCCTCAGGAAAGTCACATCATAGTGGATGGGGAAGCAGACACTTTCTTCACGTGGTAGAACAGGAGAGAGAGTGAAGTTGGAGGGGCTACACACATTTAAACAATGAGATCTCATGAGAACTCTATCTACAAGATAGCACTAGGGAGATGGTGTTAAACTGGTAAAAACCACCACATAATCCAGTCACCTCCCACCAGTCCCCCTTCAATATTGGAGATTATAATTCTACATGAGATTTGGGTGGTGACACAGTGCCAAACCCTATCAATGGAGGGTAAGGAAAGAATGAAGAAAAATAAACACAGACTCAGATAAATGCAGGACAACATTAAGCAAATCAACATGTATATACAGGGTATTTCAGAGGGTTGGGAGAAGAGTTAATTGTAGAAATATATTCTGAGAAACAATGGCAGAAATCTTTTCAAATTTATTTTAAAAGCAACAGCTTACATATCCAGAAGCTCAATACAATTCATGTTGCATAAATGCTAAGAGATCCATAAATAGACATAATAATTTTGAAATTACTGTAATTATGCCACTGCCTTCCAGCCTGGATGACAGAGTGAGACTCTATCTCAAAACAACAACAACAACAAAAAAAACTTCTGAAAGTAAAATAGAAGAAAATATCTTGAAAGCAACAAGAGAAAAATGACTTCTCACTTAAAAAGGAACCACGTTAAGAGTAACATCTGACTCATTACCAGAAAGATGGAAGACAGAAGGCAGTAGAGTTATATATTCAGAATGGTCAGGGAAAAAAATCCATCAAGAATCATATAACTAGCAAACTTACATTGCAAAAATGAAATCCAAATAAAAATTTCGTAACTGAAAAAAAAAAAAAACTGAGGGAATTTGTTTCTAGCAGACCTACCAAACATTTTTAGGCTGAAAGAAATGACTTCAATTGGTAATTCATTTCCTCAAGAATAAACAAAGAAACTCAGTGAAAGTATATATGTAATTATAAAAATGAGTGAAAATCAATTGTATAAAATAGTGTGTATATGATGTAACATTGGGCTCAGAACATACAGAAATGTAATACATGTTCAATGTGTTTTTTAAAAACAGAAGAAGTAGGTGGTAGAAAAGCTGGGTTGGACTAATAAAATGGTGACAGATGGTAAGATAATAATGTATAACAATATATTGTTGTGTTTGTAATGTTTAAAAGGTAATATAAATAATAATACCACAAAAAAGGAAAAACCAGAGTCATATAGAAGTAATTTTTTCTATATAACTGAAATTAAGTAAATTGAAGCTGATTCTGGTAAGTTAAGTTATATATGATAAACACTAGAGCACCAGCTAAAAAAACCTCAAATAATAAGGTAAATTTTATGATATTAGTATTTTTTGTATACTAAAAAAAGTCAAATGTGTCACAAGCAAAGAAAACTACAGACTAAATCCTTTTAGGAATAAGCATGTAAAAACTCTCACCAAATCCAGCAAACCCAATCCAATAATATATAAAAAGAATTAAATTTTATGAAAAGGTGGGTTTAGTCTCAGGAATGCAAGATTGACTCAATCTCTAAAAATCAATTGATGTAATACATAATATTAATCAGAAGAACAGAACAAAATTATCTCAAAAGATGCAGAAAAGTCATTCAATAAAATAACATCTTTCATAATAAAGAAAGTACTAGAAATAAAAGGGGCCTTTCTGAATGCGATAAGTGATATCTACCATAAAAACCACAGCTATTAATAACGTTGTACTTAGTGGTGAAAGACTGAAAGTTTTCCTTCTAAGATCAAGGGAAAACAAAAGATCACTGCTTCTACTAAACAGAACATATTGTTTATAGATTGTATCTCAGGCAATGAGGCAAAAGAAGAAGAGAAATAAACAGAAAAAGAAAGGGAAAGAAAGAAAAGAGAGAAAAAGAGAAAGAAAGCGAGCGGGAGGGAGGGAGAGAGAGAAGGGAGAAACCATATACAAGATCACTCTGTTTGCTCCTAATCAAATAATGGTATTATACTTTAAAAAAAAATACCAAATCAACTGATTACTGCTTCTGGTAAAGCTTATCATCTGAGTCAATGTTACAGATATTAACCACTAGGGGTTTGTAACTGATATGTAATGCCTATGATTTTTGAACTGTATCACAGTATCATCAATGAAATTTTCTAATAAAAGTCTATTAAAAACCTGAAACTCCTGCCGTGAAAAAGATTGTTTGGTATTCTCTGCAGAAGTGGATAATTTAGTTATTAATCACATACTTAAAAATATTTGTTATTATTCTGCCTTAAATTTAACCACATGTGACAGTAACATCAACACCTCCTCCTCTGTAAAATCCTTTCTTGAATCCATCTTTCCCTCCAGCTATCAGTCCCAAAGTCTATATAGTTATCGATTTCCTCAACTTCCATTCACTCTTTAGCAGTTCTGATTTGATTCAAAACTCTACAATTCCGTCAAAATCTTTTCTTCCCAAGTCACTACGACTTCCATGTTGCCAAAGTCCAATATATTTTACGGTCTTTATCTTGAGAAATGTTTCAGAAACATTTGACACCCTGGCTTTTCTCATATTTTTAAGCATGCTTGCCTTTGCTTCAAGGAATAAAAACTTTTGTTCTTCCTTTGTTCCCTATGTCTTTTCAATCTCCTTTGCAAAATGGTCCTTCTTTATCTAATGCCATGTCTTGAAGTTCATTGGTGCTCGGTACTGGCCTAGTTTCCTCCTTTTATTTACTCTCTCCTTGTTGATCTCATCCACCACAGCCTATTAATTTTACTTCTAAAATGTACAGCTAAAACACATCTTGAATGCAACCATTCCTCTTAATCTCAACTATATCCTCAATAATCTCTTAATTGGAATCCTAGAATAATCTCATAATTGGACCTCACGCACTCATTCTTGCTCCTCTGATATACATTCAGCATAGTGAACAACAGTGAGCCTTAAGTACTAAGGCAGAGCAATACAACATTACATCTGTTCAAAATACCTAACGCACTCCCCATTCCATGAAAAATTAATAGCTCAGAAAACACCAACACCAACCTCCATATTTGGATCCCTGCCGATCTCTGCTGTCATCTTTTGCTCTTCCTTCTGTGTTGACTGCATTTCTGCCATGCTTCATGAATACATGGCTGGCTGCATAGACACAACAAATTATTTCATCCTTTAGTAAAGACATAAAATGTAATACATAACGTTTAAATTAGATTACTAAATAAAATGTCAATTTGCAAATAAGTTTCTATAAAATAAGTGACCAAATAAAGGGCTAACTGCATGGGTAAATAAATAGTGATGGCCCCCTCATTCAAACAAGCTCATAGATACTTGGCAGTCCAGACTAATTTTTCAGACCTGTCGAAAGCAAAATAAATTACTAGATATCAATGCCTTATCAAAGTTAACTGACATGGACAAGATTAGAAAAGCAAAACAGTGTGACTAAAACCAGCCATTGAAAATTGAATATGCTGACATTAACACAATTACTATGTAAATTGGTGCTTGGAAATGACTTATATAGATATGTTTTATAATATGCTTGTCACTAGCCCAGTGCCAAGTTGACATTTTATTCTTCTATTAAGAATGGAAAAAGACAAACTTAACTGAACCAAAGTAGATTTGCAAGAAATTGTGCGGTGACAAAAGGTTGAAAGAAAATAAAGAAATTTCCTATCTTTCTGAACATGTTTGACACTTTCTATAGATATTTTAAATAATTGGTTTGCTAAATACAATATTGTTAGCTATTCTGGTAATTTTGCTTAAGAAATCTGGATTCCACAGAATTGAACTACGTGAAAGCCACATTACAAAGCTTTTAGTTGACTAGTAGACAATAAATTAACCAATTAATAAATTAGTACGTAGTCTAAGTTAATAGTACTGTTATTTATAAAGGCATCTAAGACAACATTTTTGCTCTAGCCATGAGGTCAAACAAATGGTAGTATTTTAAATTGGTTTCCCTTCCACACAGACCCTAATAAAACTAACTGGAAATGAGTTGACACTCCATCACTATTTCAGGGAATTATTCCAAAATGGCACAAAATCATAACCATTTAGAATATGAGCCCTAAAGGAATATCAGAATATAACTTTCTACCTGTTTATGATGATTATTACTATGCAATAATATGTTAACCCATTTACCATTGTATGAGAAATGTTCCAAATGTCATATTTTACATGATGTGTGTGTATATACTCATTTCAGTCTGAAATATGTTAATATAAATAAGGGATACATAAAAATATGCTATCACTTCATTCTTTATATTATCTGGCAAATTATGTTACATAATATTACATAGTCAGATGCCAATATTACTCGAACAAACTGATTAGTGAATATTAAGAATATTGAGGCCAATCATATAAATGAAAAGTATTTATTTTCTGGTAGTACTTTAAAAAGGAAAGGAAATGAATTCACTTAATTTTGAAAGTTCTAAGCATGATGACTTTAAATATTAAGCTTAAATTTTACTTTTGGAAAGGGCAGTTTTTTATAAACACATATTTTGAAAAATATAATAGTTCTCTCAGTAATTGACTAAAAAAGACCAAAAAATTAAGTTGGAATATAGGAAAGTTAAACAAAATCACCAAGAAACAGGCTTAATTTAAGTTTATTTACATTTATTGACCACTATATTTAATAATTGCATGATAAACATTTTTGTCAATTGTATGTGGAGTATTTACCAACATAGAACACATGCTAGTGGATAAATAACTCTCAATAAATTTCAGTGGATTGAAATAATTGAGTATTTTCTTTGATCAAACTTCTCTTAAATTATTAATAAAAATAATATATGTAAAAAATGCAAATATTTAGAAATTAAACAGTATTTATAAAGGACTTGTAAATCAAATATAAATCTAGATAACTTAGAAAATATTTCAAATAGAATGATAATGAATATATATCCCAAAGTTTGTTAATATGCTTTACATATAAAGTGCTCCTTATAAATAAATGTGTAGATTTAGAAAATTTCATTTAGTTAAAGTAAGTATAAAGAAGGAAATAAATCAATGACCTGGTCAAAGAAAAGAAAAAATAGTAATTCAAAATGTAATGCTTTGAATAGGTTAATTAAATTTCTAAAACCCAGTAAATTTTTCTGAAGAAAAAAGAAGAGAACAACAGCTGTTATTATCCGTTATGAACAATAGGTATCATTAAACTTTCAATAAATGTTTATAATGAAGGAATATTCTAAACATCATGCTACTACATTTGGCACTTATGTAAAATACAAAATTTTCTTTAAATGCCTACTGATGCTATCACAAAATGAAGCAGAAAATTCAAATATGTGTAGAGCTATAAAACATTAAATTTGTAATTAAGAGACTACCAGGCAAGTTCTGATTTCTGGATAAGACGGAAGAAGCAATGCCCCTCCCATTCTCATTGAACTCAAATGTAAAAACTAGCCAGAGGTGTGGCCCAGTTGATTGAAAACCCTGGAAAAATAAATAGCAATAGGTGAAGAAGGGAAAGACAGAAGAATTCAAAGTAGCAGTGAAATGTTGCTGTGAGCATGAATTCCTTAAAATAATGTTTGCCAGTTAAAGCAAAACAATATTTCCTGTGATTTTCAATGTACATAAATATATGAGACAACTGCCACTTAGGGGAGTGTAAAGGATTCTATATGGTAATATAATTTCAATGATCAAAGTGAAATAGTAAAATATTCATTTTAAATATACTGACAAATGAAGTATATGTTCTTTATTTCCTAGGAGAATCACTAAAATAGTATGCAAAGGTATAATTAAAATCATAATGGATTCATAGAAATGGCTTACTAAAAAATGCATAGATACCAAAAGAAAGCAGAAAAGGGGAACCGTTGGGGGGGATAAAAAAAGAAAACACTTCCTCCTACAGTAGCAGAGTTTATATTCTTCTCATGTGCCCCATAAAACATTCATTGAAATAGACCATAGCATAAGTCATGAAACAAATGTTAATGGAAATCTTACAAAGTATATCTCTGACAATAGAATTAAACTAAAAATCAATAACAGAAAGATAACAGAATGATTTCTAAAAACTTAGAATCCAACATATATTTAGATAATCCATGCACTGAAAAGGAAGTTTCAAAGAAAATTAGAAAATATTTTGAAATGAACAAAAATAAAATTATACATACCAAAAGTTATGTATATAAAGCAATTTTTAGAATAAAAGTTTTATAATTCAATGTTTATAAAAAGAGAAAAAAACTCAAATCAGTAATTTAAAGTTTTAGTTTAAGAAAGTAGAAAGAGAAGGGCAAAATTAATTCAAAGAATAAATTTCCTACTGTATTTGTGAAATTATCTGTATTTACTTGCAGTTATATCAACTTGTGCTTCATATGTTTGGAAGCTTTGTTATTAGGTGCATAAACACGTTGGATTGTCCTCTTGATGAATTGACTTCTTTAACATGAAATAAACTTTTATATCCTGATGATATTCTTTGCTTTGAAACTCATTTTATTACCTATTAATAAAGTCAATTTTCCTTTTTAAATTAGTGATAGCATGACATATCATCTGTACATTTACTTTTGAACTTATTTGTGTCTTTCTATTAAAAATAAGTTTTTTTTTTTGAGGCAGGAGGTGGCAATCTCTGCCTTTTATGGGTGTGTTCAGATTACTTATAGTCAATGTGATTATTGATATGTTGCCTCAAATTTACCATGTTAATACTTTTCTATTTTTACCATTTAGTCTACCTTTTCTCTGTCTTTGCCTTTGTTTGGTTTAATTGCCCATTTCTAATCATTCTGTTTCATCTTTTTTGAGGAGTAAAGTAGATAATTCTTTCTGTGCTCTTTTAAGTTGCCTTAGGGTATATACAACATGAAATTAACTTATTTTGATCTATCTTTAAGCAATATTACCTGACTTTATTTATAGTATAAGAACTTACAAAAGTATACGTCCATGTCTCCAGTTCTGGACTTTAGGCTATTATTTTGAAACATTTTGCTTCTATGTACATTATAAGCCTAAAAATATAGTACTATCATTTTTGCTATAAGCTAATCAATTATATTACTATTTTAAAGTGAGTAGATAATAATAAATTTACTTTGATAACTACCAACATAATTTTCTGTTGCTTTTTTATTTTTATTTTTTGGTCTAGATTCGTACTTCCAGTTGGAATAATTTTTCTGAAGGACAGTTTGTAACATTTATTTTTGTCTACCTCTTCAGGCAAGTTAATAAATTCAATATTCATCTGTCTGTTTTTTATTATTTTGCCTTTGTTTTTGAAAAATATTTTCATTGGCTAAATAACTTTAGATAGACCTTTCTCTTTTAACCATTTCCCGTACTTAAAAATATCGCTTCCCTCTCCTACTATCTTGCATTATTTCTGACAAACATCTGCTGTCATTCTTATTGTGCTCTTCTGGACTTGTATATCTCTTTTCTCTGATTGCTTTTAACTTGTCACTTTTTAACTTTTATTTTTGTTCAAAAGTACATGTGTAGGCTTTTTTTTTTAATAGGTAAACTTGTGTCATGGGGGTTTGTTGTACACATTATTTCATCACTGAGGTATTAAGTCTAGTACCCCATAGTTATTTTTTTCCAATCCTCTCTCTCCATCCTCAAGGAGGCCCCAGTGTCTGTTGTTTCCCTCTTCATGTCCATGTGTGCCCATCATTTAGCTACCACTCATAAGTGAAGACAAGCAATATTTAGTTTTCATTCCTGTGTTACTCAGTTTAATGGCCTCCAGCTTCATCCATGTTTCTGCAAAGGACATGATTTTATTCATTATTATGGCTGAATGGTATTCTAAGGTGTATATGTACCACCTTTCCTTTATCCAATCTGCCACCGATGGCCATTTCAGTTGATTCCATGTCTTTGCTATTGAGAACAGTGTTGCAATGAACATATATGTGCATGTGCCTCTATGGTAGAATGACTTATACTTCTTTGGGTATATACCTGATAATAAGATTGCTGGGTCAAATGGTAGCTCTGATTTTAGCTCTTTGAGGAATTGCCACACTGCTTTCCACAATGGTTGAAATAATTCACACGCCCATCAACTATGTATGTATTCTCTTTTCTACGCAAACTTTCCAGCATCTGTTATTTTATTGACTTTTTATTAATAGCCATACTGACTGTTGTGAGATGGTATCTTATTGTGCTTTGATTTGCATTTCTCTAATGATCAGTGATATGGAGATTTTTTTATATAATTGTTGGCAGCATGTATGTCTTTTTTTGAAAAGTATCTGTTCATCTCCTGTACCTACTTTTTTATGTTTCGTTTTGTTTTTTTTTTTTTCCTTGTAAATGTGTGTAGGTTTCTTATAGATGCCGGGCATTAGACTATTGTTAGATGCATAGTTAACAAAAGTTCTCTCCCATTCTGTAGGTTGTCTGTTTATACTGGATAGTTTATTTTGCTTTGCAGGAGCTCTTTAGTTTAATTAGATCCCATTTGTCTATTTTGGCTTTTGTTGCAATTGCTTTTGGTGTCTTCATCATAAAATCTGTGCCCATTCCTATGTCCAGAATGATATTGCCTAGGTTGTTTTATAGAGATTTTATAGTTTTGGGTTTTATGTTTAAGTCTCTAATCCATCTTGAATTGATTTTTGTATATGGTAAAAGGAAGGCGTCCACTTTCAATCATCTGACTGGTTAGCCAGTTATCCCACCACCATTTATTGAATAAAGACTCCTTTCCCCATTTCTTGATTTTGACAGCTTTGTCAAAGATCAGATGATTCTAGGTGTGCAGACTTATTTCTGGGCTCTCTATTCTATTGGAATATATGTGCATTTTTGTGCCAGCACCATGCTGTTTGGATTACTGTAGTCCCTTATGTATAGTTTGAAGTTGGGTAATGTGGTGCCTCTAGCTTTGTTATTTATGCTTAGGATTGCTTTGGCAATTTGAGCTCATTCTTGGTTCCCCATGAATTTTAAAACAGTTTTTCCATGAAGAACATTGTAAGTATTTTGATAGGAATACTGATGAACCTGTAAATTGCTTTGGGCAGTTAGGACATTGTAATGATGTTGATTCTTCCTATCCATGAGCATGGAAGATTTTCCATTTGTTCGTGTCACATCTGATTTCTTTGATGACTGTTTTGTAATTCTCCTTGTAAACATCTTTTACCTCTCTGTTAGCTTTATTCCTAGGTATTTTATGCTTTTTGTGGCAATTGTGAAAGACTGAATTCCTGATTTGACTCTCAGCTGCTGTTGTTGGTGAATAGGAATGCCAGTGACTTTTGTACCTTGATTTTTTATCCCAAAAATTTGCTGAAGTTATTATCACCTGAAGGATCTTTGGGGCTGAGACTTTGGGGTTTTACAAATATAGAATCATGTTGTCTACAAACAGGGATAGTTTGACTTCTTCACTTCCTATTTAAATGCCCTTTATTTCTGCCTCTTGCCTGATTATTCTGGCCAGGACTTCCAATGCTATTAATATGTTGAATAGGAGTGGTGAGAGAAAGTATCCTTGTGCAGGTTTTCAAGGGGAATGCTTCCAGTTTTTGCCCATTCTGTTCGATGTAGGCTGTGGCTTTGTCATGGGTGGCTCTTAGATATTTTTGAGAAATGTACCTTCAATACATAGTTTATTGAGAGTTTTTAACATAAAGCTGTGTTAAGTTTTATTGAAGGCCTTTTCTCCCTCTATTAAGATAATCATGTAGTTTTTGTTTTCAGTTCTGTTTATGTGGTAAGTCACATTTATTGATTTGTGTGTGTTGGACCAAGCCTGCCTTCCAGTAATAGAGCCTACTTGATCATGGTGGATTAGTTTTTTGATACGTGCTGGATTCAGTCTGCAAATATTTTGTTGAGGGTTTTGCGTCAGTGTTCATCAAGGATATCGGTTTCAACTTTTGTGATGTCTCCTGCCAGGTTTCGGTATCAGGGTGATGTTGACCCTATGCAATGAGTTAGGGAAGAGTGTTCCTCCTCAATTTTTTGGAATAGTTTCAGCAGGAATAATACCAGCTCTTCTTTGTGCATCTGTTAGAATTTGGTCATGAATCCATCAAATCTTGAATTTTTTTTAGTTGATAGGCAATTTATTACTGATTCCATTTCAGAACTTGTTATTGGTCTGTTCATGAAATCAGTTTCTTCCTGGTTCAACCTTGGGAGGTTGTATGTGTCCAGGAATTTATCCATCTCATCTACATTTTCTAGTTTGCATGCATAGAGGTATTCGTAATAGTCTCTAATGGTTGTTTGTATTTCTGTGGAGTTAGTGGTAACGTTCCCTTTGTTGCTTCTAGTGGTATTTATTTGGATCTTCATTCTTTTCTCCTTTATTGAGCCAGCTAGTGGTGTTTTTTATCAATTAAAAAAAAAAAAGGTAAATCCTCCAGTAGTTCATCTTTTGAGTAGTTTCTCATGTCTCAGTCCCCTTCATTTCGGGTTTGATTTTGGCTATTTTTTTTTTTTTTTTTTTGCTAGCTTTGGGGTTACTCTTGGTTCCTTAGGTATTTTAGTTGTGATGTTAAGTTGTTAATTTGAGAGCTTTCCAACTTTTTAATGTGGGCCTTTAGTGCTATAAGTTTCAATCATATCATTGATACGTTGTTTCTTTCACTAGCTTTCACTAGTTTCGAAGAATTTCATGACTTCCGCCTTAATTTCATTAATTGCCTAAAAGTCATTCAGGAGCAGGTTAATTGCCATGTAATTGCATGGTTTTGAGCTATTATTTCTTATTCTTTGTTTCTATTTCTACTGTGCTGTGGTCCAAGGGTGTGTTTGGTATGACAGTTCTTTTGCATTTGCTGAGGATTGTTTTATGTCTGATTATGTGGTCAATTTTAGAGTATGTGCCATGTGCAGATTAGAAAAATGTATATTTTGTTGCTTTGGGGTGGAGTGTTCTGTAGAGGTCTGTCAGATCCATTTAATCCAGTATTGAGTTCAGTTCCTGAATATCATTGTTGGTTTTCTGCCTCAGTGATATGTTTAATATTGTCAGTGTAGTGTTGAAGTTTCCCACTATTTGTTGTAGTCTAAACCTCTTGGTAGGTCTCTAAGAACTTGCTTTATGAATCTGGGTGCTCTTGTGTTGAGTGTATATATATTTGGGATACTTAGTTCTTGTTGAATTGAACCCTTTACCATTATGTAATGCCCTTCTTTGCCTTTTTTTGTTGTTGTTGTTGGTTTAAAGTCTGCTTTGTCTGAAATTCACATTGCCACCCATGCTTTTTTTCTAATTTTTATTTGCTTGGGAGATTTTCCTCCATTCCTTTATTTTGAGCCTATGGGTATTGGACTTTAGATGGGTCTTTTGAAGACACCATATCATCTGGCTTGCATTTTTTATACAGCTTGCCACAGTCTACTTTTTAAATGGGGGCATTTAGCCCATTTACATTCAAGGTTTGTATTGATATGTGTCGATATGATTCTTATTTTGTTGTTAGCTATTTATTATGCCAGCTTGTTTGTGTGATTGTTTGATAGTGTCACTGGTCTGTGTATTGATGTATGATTTTTTATTGGCTGCTAAAAATCTCCCCTTTTCATATTTAGTGCTATTTTCAAGAATTTTTATAAGGCAGATCTGTTGGCAATGAACTCCCTCAGCATTTGCTTATTTGAAAATGATCTCATTTCTCTTTCACCGAGGAAGCTTAATTTGGCTGGATATGAAATTTTTGGTTGAAAATTTTTTTCTTAAAAATGTTGAATGGTGCCACAATAAACATACATGTGCATGCATCTTTATAATAGAATGATTTATAATCCTTTGGGTATATACCCAGTAATGGGATTACGGGGTCAAATGGTATTTGTAGTTCTAGATCCTTGAGGAATTGCCACAATGGTCGAATTAATTTACACTCCCACCAACAGTGTAAAAGCATTCCTATTTCTCCACATCCTCTCCAGCATCTGTTGCCTCATGATTTTTTAATGTTCACCATTCTAACTGGCATGAGGTGGTATCTCAATGTGGTTTTGATTTCCATTTCTCTAATGATCAGTGTGATGAGCTTTTTTCATATATTTATTGGATGCCTAAATGGCTTCTTTGAAAAGTGTCTCTTCATATCCTTTGCCCACTTTTTGTTGGGGTTGTTTGTTTTTTTCTTGTAAATTTGTTTACATTCTCTGTGGATTCTGGATATTAGTCCTTTGTCTATTGGGTAGATTGCAAAAGACTTGGAACAAACCCAAATGCCCATCAATGATAGACTGGATAAAGAAAATGTATATTCCATATACACCATGGAATACTATACAGCCGTAAAAACCGATGAGTTCATATCCTTTGCAGGGACATGGATGAAACTGGAAACCATCATTCTCACCAAACTGATACAAGAACAGAAAACCAAACACCATATGTTCCCACTCATAAGTGGGTGTTGAACAATGAGAACACACTGACACAGGGAGGAGTGTACAAAGGTACGATCACACACTGGGGCCCGGGGGCTGGGGGACTCCAGGAGGAATAGCAGGGGGTGAGGTGATTGCAGAGGGATAGCATTAGAAGAAATATCTAATGTAGATGATGGGGTGATTGATGCAGCAAACCACTACCATGGCACGTGTATACATATGTAACAAACCTGCACGATCTGCAAATGTACCCCAGAACTTAAAGTATAATAAATAAACAAACAAAAAGAATGTTGAATATATGCACTCACTCTCTTCTTTCTACCCTTTTGCTCTAGCTGCCTTTAACATCATTTTTCATTTCACCCTTAGAAAATGTGATAATTATGTGTATTGGGGATTTGCTTCTTGTGTAGAATCTTGTAGGGCTTCTCTGTATTTCCTCAATTTGATTTGTTCCTATTCATATTGTGAATCCTATTTCTGTCATTTCAGCCAACTCAGCCTGGTTAAGACCCCTTGGAAAACTACTGGAGTTGCTTGGACAACATAATACACTCTGACCATTTGATTTGCCAGAGTTTTTGGATTTGTTCTTTCTCATCTCTGTGGGTGGGTTTTCCTTTAACTGCTGGGCTGCCTCTGATTGAAGTGGTCAAGCAGGGGCAGGGTGGTTGTACTGGAATCTCAGGTCAGACAGCCCTGCCCAGTGAGAAGTGAGGACCAGGACCTACATGGAGAACAGTCTGTCTACCTTTTCATGAAGTGGGTGCTTTGTATTGGTGGTCCAGACAAGCCCCTGGACCTTGCGGATTCTCCAGAACTGGAGACAGCAAAGGCAAAGGCTGCAAGAAAGTAAAGATGGCAACCTGTTCCTCCCACTGGGAGCTCTGTCCCAGAGAGTTGCAGAGCTGCTATTTGCTAATAGCTCCAGGAGTGGGTGGCTGGAGACCCAGGCTAGGAAGACTCACCTAGTGAGGAGATCCAGGATCAGGGAACCATGTAACAAACAGTCTGGACATTTTTCCTTAAGGTTGCTTCCATATGCTGGGTGTCCTCTCTAGTCCCTAGTAACCTTAGATTTTCTAGCACCTAAAAGTATCAACACTGAAAGCTGCAAAAGAAGAAATATGGCAGCCTACCCCTTCCTCTGGAAGCTCATCTCAGAATGGTGTGAACCTGTTGCTGGCCCGAACCAATGGCTGGGAGGTTGTAGACCTCAGTACAGAGATCCCACCCAATGAGGAGTAACAAGATGTGTGACCTGTGTGAAAAAGCAGTCTGGCCACATCTCTGTAGAGCTACTGCATTGTGCCACGGGACTGCTCCAGTCACTAGTGGCCTCAGACCCCTAGAGACTAAAGGCAACAACAGCTAAGGCTGTGAAGTAGCAAAGATGGTGATCCATCCCTCCCACTGGGAATTCCATGAAAAGTGAAAAACACTAGCAAGGATGGCCAGTGACCCCAGCCCGGAGGTCCCCCTTATTGAAGATAAGCGAGGTCAGGGACCCCAGTCTGGCCACTTTTCTATAGGGCAGCTACCCTGAGGGCAACAATAGCTAAGGATGTGAACCTTCTGTATGGGAGCTCCATCTCAGAGAGGTGTAACAGTGCTACTGTTGACTGGATGGAGTTCCAAGCTAGGGGGTTTAATCCTGCAAGGTGCCCTAGAAGCAGGGCCTGCAGACCATCACTGCTCAGCCCTGAGGATTCATACCCTCTACTAAGGATGTGTATGGGGGTTTAAACTGTTTTGCTGGAGTTGCAACCGCTTTTGCAACTTTTCAGCCCAGATATCTATGGCTTCCAGGGCTCTGCTTGTGCTTGAGCGGCTGCTAAGCCAAGACTGTATGTAGCTCTGTGTGTCAGACTGCACACCCTGTTCGAGGGGGTTCATGAGGGGATCTCCTGACCTGAGGCTTGCAAAGGTACATGGGGAAAGTGTGGGTCCTCAGAGCTGCTAACTTGCTTATCACTTCCTTGAGCTAGGGAGACTCCTCTGGCTCCACATTGCTCCTGGGTGGGCATTCATCTTACCTTGCTTTTCTTTATTCTCTTCTTCATGAATCCCGATGTGTGTACCTGAATGTTTCAGCTGAAGGTGCTGTATTTACTTGTGCCCTCTGTTTCTGTCTATGAGAGTGGCACACACTAGCTGCTTCTTGTCAGCCATCTTGGACAGCTCCCAACATTGTCATTTTACCACTGATTTTCACAACTTAATTTTGATAGGAAGTAGTGTAGTTTTATTTGGTTTTTGTGTTCAGCTTCACTGAACTTTTGAAGCTTAGCATTTATCAATTTTATTAAATTTGGAAAATTTCTATTTCTTTAAATGTGTCTTGTCACTCTTCCCTTCTCTTTGGGGCACTTTAATTACATACATATTAGGCCTAGTTGACCCATTGCTGCTGACTTACTATTAGTTTTCTGTTCAGACTGTTTCTTTTTTGTTTCATTTTGGGTAGTCCTATTTCCATATATTCAAGTTTGTTGACTTCTTATTCTACAATATCTAATCAGCCTTAAATTCTAAACAACTTATTTTCATCTTTAAAATTGCATTTGGATATTTTTAATGTCTTCTATATATCTTAAGTTCAATTTTTCTTCTCAAACATAAGGAAAACACCTGTAATAACTCTTTTAATATCTTTACCTATTCTATCATCTGTGTTATTTCAGTTAATTTTTTTCCTATTATTAGTTCAGTTTTTGCTTCTTTTAATGGTTGATTTTAAAAATTTATTTTATTTTACTCTCATCAGAATACTTAATATGTGTGTAGATATTACACCCTTATTACAAAGTGTTGTACATCTTGTAAAAAAAAAAAACAATAGTTTTTGGTTTGTTTTCTTTTTATGAGATGGAGTTTGACTCTGTCGCCCTGGCTGGAGTGCAGTGGCCTGATCTGAGCTCACTGCAACCTCCATCTCCCAGGTTCAAGCGATTCCCTTGCCTCAAAAGATCTACTCTTTTTTAAATGGAGTCTTGTTCTGTCACCCAGGCTGGAGTACAGTGGTGCAATCTCGGCTCACTGCAACCTCTGCTGCCTGAGTTCAAGCGATTCTCCTGCCTTGGCCCCCCAAGTAGCTGTGCATATCACCACACCCAACTAATGTTTGTATTTGTAGTAGAGACAGGGTTTCAGCATCTTGGTCAGACTGGTCTTGAACTCCTGACCTCGTGATTCATCCATCTCGGCCTTCCAAAGTGCTAGAATTACAGTCTTGAGCCACTGAACCCAGCCTAAGAGATCTACTCTTAAAAGTTGATGTTTAAGTATATGATAATTATTGCTAATTATAAGTACAATGTCATACAACAGATCTCTAGAACATACTCATTTTAATTGGCTGAAACTTTAGGCTGATTAGTAGCTCCCCAGCTTCCCTCCCTCCCTCTCTCCTCTGGCAACCATTCCACTCTTTTATTCTATGGATTTATTTTTTGGTATCTCTTTTAAGTGAAATTATGCAGTATTTATTTTTCTGAGACTGACTTATTTAACTTGGCATAATGTTCTCAAGTTTAATTCATGTTGTCGCATGTTGCAGAATTTTCATCTTTTTAAGGCTGACTAGTATTTTATTTATGTATATACCACATTTTCTTTATCCGTTCATTCATCAACAAACATTTTGGTTTCTTCCACACTGGTGAAAAGAATGCTAATATCTCTCCAAAATTAGTTCTTGTTACATCTTCAAAAGAGAGATTGCAGGATCATATTTTAGTACTATTATTAATTGTTTGAGAAATCTCTATATGGTTTTTCATAGTGGCTACACAATTTTTTATTCTCCAAAATAAACAGTGTAAGGGTTCTAACTTCTTCACACTCTTGCTGACGCCTCTCTCTTTTTTTTCCTTTTATTTTCTTTCTTTCTTTCTTTCTTTTTTTTTTTGATAATAACCTTTCTGACAGGCATTAGGTAAAAATCTCAGCATGGTTTTCATTTGGATTTTACTAATAATAAGTGATGTTAAACAATTTTTAATATACCAGTTGGCCATTTGTGTGTCTTCCTTAGAGAAATGTTTAAGTAACTATCTCATATTTAAAAATCCGTGTATTTATTTTTTTAAATTTACTGTTTTTTTAATTGTAAAGATTTATAGGATAGGTGAGAAATCTTGTTACATATATATAAGGCATAATAATCTAGTCAGAGTGTTTGGCGTGTTGGCTCCTTGAGTGCAATACATTTTTAAGTATGGGCACCCTATTCTGCTATCAAACACTGAATTTATTTATCTTACTTTATGTTTTTATTTTTTAACCCAGTTCTGTTCATCATATCTCTTACCCCTGGAACCCAACTTACCCTTCCTAGTCTTTGTTATCTATCTTCACACTCTCTATTTCCATGTGATCAGGGCTTTTTGTTGTACCTCCTACATATAAGTGAGAACATGTGATATTTACCTTTTGTACCTACCTTATTTTAGTTAAGATAATGACCGTCAGTTTTATCTGTGCTGGTGCAAATGACATGATTTTATTTTTATTTTTTTGGCTGAAAAATGTTTCATTGTGTAATATACTGTGTTTTCTTTACCCAGTCATTGTTCATGAACACTTTGGTTGATTTAATATCTTTGCTGTTGTAAATAGTGCAACAATAAACATGCGAGTCCAGGTATCTTTTTCATATGTTGATTTCTTTTCCATTGGGAAGACACCCAGCAGTGGTGTTGTTAGATCAAATGGTAATTCTATTTTTAATTTTTTGAGAAATCTTCATACTGTTTTCCATGCTGACTATACTAGTTTACACTCCCACCAACGGTGTATAAAAGCTGCCTTTTCTCTGCATGCTTGCCAACATCTGTTATGTATTGTCTTTTTAATAATCACTATTCTAACTAGGGTAAGTTGTTATCTCATTGTGGTTTTGAGTTGCATTTCTCTGATAATTAATGATGAGGACTTTTTTTTTTTTTTTTTTTTTTTGAAACAGAGCATTGCTCTGTTGCCCAGGTCGGAGTGCAGTGGTGTGACCTTCGCTTACCGCAACCTCCTAATGAGGCCCTTTTTATATACCTGTTGGCCATTTGTATGTCTTCATCTCAGAAATGTACATTTATGTTCCTTGCCCACATTTAATATAATTATTTGTTTTTGTCCTATTGAGCTGTTGAGTTTCTTGTATATTCTTGATATTAGTCTCCTGTTGGATGAATAGTTTGCAAATAATATCTCCCATTAAATGATTTGCCTCTTTTTCTGTTAATTGTTTTCATTTTTATTCGTGTGTGGAAGATCTGTAGTTTAACACAATCCCTCTTGTCTATTCTTGGTTTTGTTGCCTGTGCTTTTGAGGTCTTAGTCATAAATTGTTTGCCTAGACCAACATCCAGGAGAGTTCCCCCAATATTTTCTTCTAATATTTTTTATAGTTTGGGGACTTACGTTTAAGTCTTTAATTTATCTTGAGTTTATTTTTGTATATGGTAAGAGAGAGAGATAGGGATCTAGTTTTATTCTTCTGCATGTGACTACCCAGTTTTTCCAGCATCATTTACTGAATAGGGTGCCCTTTTCCCAACGTAAGTTCTTGTCAACTTTGTTGAAGATAAGTTGGTTGTAAATATGTAGCCTTATTTCTGGATTCTCTTTTTGTTCCATTGGACTGTGTGTCTATTTTTATACCAGTACCATATGGTTATTACACCTTGGTTACTACACTATACTATATTTTTTTTACTATAGCCTTGTAATATATTTTGAAGTCAGTTAATGTGATGGCTTCATTGTTCTTTTTGCTTAGGCTATTTGGGCTCTGCTTTGGTTCTATGTGAATTTTAGGAGTGCTTTTTCTAATTCTGTGAAACATGGTGTTGGCATTTTGATGGGATGTGTTGAATTTGTAAATTGCTTTGGACAATAAGGTCATTTTAGTGACATCAGTTCTTCTGATTTATGAGTATAGTATATTTTTTCATTTGTTTCATCTTCAGTTTGTTTCATCAGTGTTTTGTAATTTTACCTGTAGAATTTAGTAGAATTTATTCTTAGCATCTTTCTTATAGCTATTATAAATAGGATTGCCTTCTCAAATTCTTCTTTGGTGGACAGAAATGCTACTGATTGTTTTACACTAATTTTTTATCTTGAAACCTTACTGAAGTCGTTCATTAGTTCCAGGAGCTGTTTGACAGTCTATATGGTTTTCTATACATGGTATCATGTCTTCAGCTAAGAAGAAAAAAATTGATTTTCTCTCTTCATATTCAGTTGCATTTATTTCCTTCTCTTGCCTAATTGCTCAGGCTAGGACTTCCAGTATATGCTTAACAGTAATGGTGAGAATGGCCATTCTTGTCTTTTTCCTGTTCTTAGGGGGAATGCTTCTAGTTTTTGCTTATTCAGTAGGATGTTTGGCTGTAGGTTTGTGACTCTTATTATTTTGAGGTAAGTTTTTTCAATGCCTAGTCTTTATTGTGAAGACATGTTGACTTTAATCAAAAGCTTTTTCTGTGTCTGTTGAGATAATTGTATGACTTTTGCATTTAGTTCTATGTGTTGAATTAAATTTATTGATAACATATATGTTGTACCCACATTGCCGCCCAGGAATAAAGCCTACTTGATCATGGTGAATTAACTTTTTGATGTGCTGCTAAATTCAGTTTGCTGGTATTTTCTTGAGAATTTTTGCATCTATGTTCATCAGGAATATTGGCCTGTAGTTTCCTTTATTCATTGTGTCTTTGATTTAGGTATCAAGGTAATGCTAGCTTTGTAGAACAAGTTAGGGAAGAGTCACTCCTCCTCAATTTTTGGGATAGTTTCAGTAGAATTGATACCAGCTCTTCTTTGCACATCTGGTAGAATTTGGATGTGAATCCATCTGGCCCAGGCTTTTTTGGTTGGCAGATTTTTTTGTTACTGAATTCAAAATTGGAACTTGATATGGGTCCTTTCAGGATTTCAATTTCTGCCTGATTCAATCTTGGGAGCTTACATGCTTCCAGGGATTTATCTATTTCCTCTAGATTTTCTAGTTTACATGTATAAATGTGTTCATATTAGTCTCTGAGGATCTTTTGTATTTCTGTTGGATCAGTCGTAAGGTCATCTTCGTTGTTTCTAATTGTGCTTGTTTGAATCTCTCTTTTTTGTTTGTTAACATAGCTAATGTTCTATTTATCTTATCATTTCAAAGAGTTAACTTTTGGTTTTGTTGATCCTTTGTATAAATTTCTGAGTCTCAATTTCTTTCAGTTCCACTCTGATCTTAGTTATTTGTTATCTTCTACTTGTTTGGGGGCTATTTTGTTTTTGTTTCATTTTATAGTTCCTCTATGTATAATAATAGATTGTTAATTTGAAATCTTTCTAACTTCTTGACATAAGCATTTAGTGCTTCTTAACACTGCTTTTGCTGCATCCCAGGGTTATTAGTATGTTGTGTCTCTCTTTTTCATTTCAAAGAATTTATTTATTTATATCTTATTTGTTTACCCAAAAGGAGCAAGTTGTTTAATTTCCATGTAGTTAGGTAGTTTTGAGAGCTCTTCTTGGTATAGATTTCTATTTTTATTTCTGTGGTCCAAAGGTTTGGTTGGTATAACTTTGATTTTTTTTTTTTAAATTTACTGAGAATTGCTTCATGGCAATGCATGTGGCCAGTCTTGGAATATATTCTGCATATAGATGAGAAGAATGTGTATTCTGTTGTTCATTGGTAGAGTACTCTGGAGATGTCTATCAGGTACAATTGATCAAGTGTTAATTTAACGGAATTTCTTTGTTAGTTTTCTGCCTTATATATGTTTTTAATGCTGACAGTGAGGCATTGCGCCACCCCCCACCACTATTATTTTATGGCTATATCTTTTTGTAGGTGTAGATACGTGTTTTATAAATTTTTGTGCTCCAACATTGGTATGCATATATTTAGAATAGTTAAGTCTTCTTGTTGAATGGAACCCTATGTAATTATGCAATGCCCTATCCTCATTATGTAATGTCCTTATTTTTTCTTTTTTGCTGCCATTGGTTTAAAGTCTGTTTTATCTGTTATAAGAATAGTGGCCCCAGCTCTTTTTTGTTTTCTGTTTGTATAATGGATCTTTCTCCAACTCTTCACTTTAAGCCTATGGGTTTCCTTACATGTAAGATGGTTCTCTTGAAGACAGCAGATGGATGGATCTTTTTTTTTTTTAATTCAACTTGGCATCCTGTATCTTTTAAGTAGGACCATGTAGCTTCAAGGTTAGAGCATGTACATTCAAGGTTATTAATGATATATGAGGTTTTAATTCTATTATGATGTTAACTGCTTGCTTTGTAGTTTCTGTTGTATGGTTGCTTCATAGAACCTGTGTGTTATGTACTTAAGTGTGTGTTTGTGGTAGCAGGCATAATACTTTTGTTTCTATGTTAAGAACTTCCACAAGGACCTTTTATAAGTTTGGTAAATTGGCAATAAGTTTCTTTTGTGATTATATGTCTGGAAAATATTTCTCTTCTGCTTAGAAAGCTTAGTTTAGCAGTACATTACATTTTAGTTTTAATTTTTTTAAGAATGCTGACAATAGGCCTTGATCTCTTCTAACTTGTAAGGTTCCTACTGGGAAGTTACTGTTAACCTCATTTTTGTTGTTGTTGTTGTTGTTGACCTTGAACAGTCTGGCGACTATATGCCTTGGTGATGTTTGCTTTGTGTAGTATCATACAGGTGATCTCTAGATTCTTGCATCTGGATACGTATTTCTCTAGCAAAATTAGAGAATTCTTTTTGCATTATTATCTCAAATATATTTTCCAAGTTGTTTACTTTTTCTTGTTTTCTCTCAGGAATGCCAACAATTCTTAGGTTTGATTACATAATCCCATGTTGCTTAAAGACTTAATTCATTTTCTATTTTTTTTAAATTGTGCTTTACTTGGTTAGTTTGAAAACCTCATCTTCAAGCTCTAAAATTTGTTTCTGTTTTAGGCTACTGATGAAAGTCTTCAACTGCATTTTGAAGTACCTTAAGTGAATTTTTCAATTCTAGGAGCTCTGATTAATTTTTAAAGATGTTACTCTCTTCCTTCATTTATCAGCTTTCTTTGGAAGTTTGTTTGTGCTCATTTTCAACCTTGTCTTGAATATCATTCAACTTCCTTGCAATCCAATTCTCTATATGCCATTTTTTGGTTTCTATTTTGTTTAGGGACTATTACTGGAGAGCAAGGGTGATTTTTTTCATGCTGTCACAATGTTCAGATTTTTTTCTTTTCTTTTTTATTTTCTTTTTGTGTTTTTTTTTTGTTTGTTTTTTTGCCAAAATTTCTCATGCTCCTTTTCATCTGGAGATCCTGGTGCTTCTAATTTTTATAATTATTTTTGTAGGAATAGGATTTTTTTTCCTCCTTTTCCTATGACATTATTATTTTCTGTTTTTTCCCTCTATCCCTTTCCTAGGAGGTAGGACTGTAGAGAATGTTGAATAGGGTCTTTTGGTTTTGTTTCTTAAGTTGGATGGTTTTATATTGGGCTGTGTGGTTCAGACTAGAGGCTAGTAGATGTCACTTCTGGGTAAGAGTGGGCTATGGCCAATGTGGCTGGGTATCTATATTTGATCCTTATTTACTGTGAGATATTGCCTGAGTCAATGGACTGATCCTTGGAATGCACAGTGGCCTGACCTCCCTGCTCAGCCATAGTGGGTGAGCCAAGATGGACAGGGGCAAGCCAGGAAGGTCTGACTAAAGATTCCCTGATTACAGCACAAACACCAGCACCAAGGGAGAATCCAATGGGCAGCCATCAAGCACCAAGAAATATGTCTAGGCCTGGAGCTGGGAAACCTCCTGAATGGTAATTTCTCTGCACAGGGAGGGAGGGCAGCTTAAACTCCTAATCCAGGAGAGTGGATGTTCTATAAGCTTGGAGATATGCCCAGGCTTGGAGTGGAGAGGGCCTCACTTCACAGGGTCTCTCCACAGAAATGGTGGACAACTCAGGCTGTTGATATGGGTGACTGAGTGCTTTGAATACCTGGAGATCTGCCTGGCCATAAAACAGAGAGTGTCTTGCTGAACTATGGTGTCTACACAAGAAGGATGGGACAGCTCAGGCTGTTCACACACACACACACACACACACACACACACACACACACACACTCACTTTCCAGATCACCAAGTTGGCCCTGGCTGCAAGTCTCCTCACCCAAAGAAATCATGGCTGCAGTAGTTTTTCTCGTGCCCCAGACCTGTGGCAAGGGGCGGGCACAATTCCAGTGCCTACTCCTGGGGCACTTTCTACATTTGCTGCTCAATTCTGGCTCTGGAGGCTCCTACTAAATTCCAGAGCAAGCACTTCAGTCTCTGGCCTGAGACTAACATACCTGTGTAGTCACACTGTTGGATTGCCAAAGGATGACTAACTCTGTGTGCTCCTGGATTAAAAATGGCATCCTGCTCTCAGTCCCAGGTCAAGAAAATGCTACAACTTTCCCTGATGTCCTTCCCTCTCAGCTTCTCCAAGTCTCTACCCAGGTTAGCTCCAAACCTGGGAGAAACAAAGGGCTCTTCCTTGGCCTGGACAAATTCCCAGTGGAAAGTTGAGACACAAAGGTAAACTCTCTGCCCTTCTCATATATTAAGACTTGACTCACTCTTGTCAACCAGATGCTACCACAAGGGCTGTTTGCACACATCTTCTCTTTGGGATCTGGGATGTCCTTCACAATTCCAGTGGATTCCCATTTTCCTTCTTGAATTAAAGCTCACAGCATTGATCTTTACCATTATTTTGCTATTTCTCTGTGGCTGAGGCCATCTTGAAACAATAACAACAAAACTTTCTTTTTAATATTGAATTATTCTAGCTAGGATTGATAATCCTGCATTTAATAGAAGTCATGAGATTGAGTATCTTTGTCTTCTTCCTGATCTTAGAGGAAAAGCTTTTAGTTTTTCACAATTGCATGTAATATTAGTTATGGGCTTTTTATATATGCCATGTAACAAGTTGAATTAATTTTCTTATATTTCTAGTTTGTTGAGAATCTTAACCTTAAAAACATATCTCTTTTGTCAAATACTATCTCTGCATCTGTTAAGCCAATCATTTGGTTTTATTTTTTCTTTTGTTAATACAGTGTATCACATTAATTAATTTTCATACATTGAATCATCCTTGCATCCAGGGTTGATCATTGTATATGACCATTTTAATGTTCTGTGGAAGTTAGTTTGCTAGTATTTTGTTCAGGATTCTTGAATCTTTGTTCATCAGGGATATTGGCCTGTAGTTTTTCTTTCTGTGGTACCTTTGCCTGTCTCTGACAACAGGATAGTGCTGGCCTCATAAAACTGGTTTTGAAGTATATGGCTGGTAATTTTTATTTGGTATCAGACATTGTGATTTTACCTTCAAAGGTGCAAAATATTTTTTATTACTATAAATATTATTGAGCTTTGTTATGTAATGAATATGTTACGAGAAAACAGTTTGATACTATCGAATCTTGCTTTTAATTTAGGTTAGGGATAACTTGCTTTCCTACTGAGATAAAGCTCTCTAACTCCATACTTTACCTAATTCTCCATGAGTGTTATTTTATACTTTATACAAATGATAGGTATCATTTCCTTTAATCCATTCTTGGGTTTTATTCTCCAAATAAGGGTTGTTCCTTTATGTGCTTGCACTGATCAGTGCTTAACTGAAGATGTGAGGAGGACTCTGCAGATCTCCTAAGTTCTCTATGTGTACAGTTCATTCCTTTATTTATTTAGGAGGCAGAGTCTCGCTCTGTTGCCAGGCTGGAGTGCAGTGGTGCCATCTCGGTTCACTGCAACCTCTGCTTCCCAGGTTCAAGTGATTCTCCTGCCTCAGCCTCCCAAGTAGCTGGGACTACAGGTGCACATTGCCATGCCTGGCTAATTTTTTTTTATTTTATTTTAGTAGAGACGGGGTTTCACTGTGTTGCCTGGGCTGGTCTCGAACTCCTGAGCTCAGGCAATCCACCCACCTTGGCCTCCCAAAGGGCTATAGCTCATTCCTTTAGAATGCTCTATCCTGCAAACTCTAGCCACCTTGGGGAGGGTGAGGAGGGATAATGAGGGGAGAAATACCAGATATAGGTAATGGGGGGATGAAGGCAGCAAACCACCTTGCTATGTATGTACCTATGCAACAATCCTGCATGATCTGCACATGTACTCCAGAACCTAGAGCACAATTAAAAAAAAGAATCTAATTGTTTAGTTGGTGATCTGGTTCGGCTCTGTGTACCCACCCAATCTAATTTTATAGCTCCCATAATTTCCACGTGTTATGGGAAGGTCCTCATGGGAGATGATTGAATCACGGGGTTGGGTCTTTCTTGTGCTGTTCTCGAGACAGTGAAGGGGTCTCACAAGATACGATGGCTTTAAAAACAGGAGTTTATCTGCACAGGTTTTCCTTTTGCATGCTGTCATCCACGTAAGATATTGATTTGCTCCTCCTTTCATCCCGCCATGATTGTGAGGCTTCCCCAGCCATATGGAACTCTAAGTCCAATTAAACCTCTTTATTTTGTAAATTGCTTAGTCTCAGGTATGCCTGTATCAATAGCATGAAAACAGACTGACATAGTTGGATCAAGTAGAAAGGTAAATATGATCCTTGTTAGTACATTTGACTAAAAGAGAAAATTTCAAGGATAATTTTACCTAGAAATAATACTAGGTAGAAGTAGCAAAAATCTATATCATTAGTTAAATACACAAAACCAATAAAGGAATATTGTGCATAGCGCACACTATTTCTACTTATTTTAGCCAACTGATCGTATAATGTTAGTGGATCTTAGGGCCTCTGTTCAAATGATAGTTCATCATAAATTTTTTGTGATTAACATTTTGTCATATATTTTATTGAATGATTTATCTGCAAAAATATACAGGATAGAGCATACATCTCACAAAAACATTTGAGCTGATAAAGTAATTGCCTACATCTCCTTAAAATATTATAATATTTATATAATTTAATTCAATTAATATAAAGATGTCTTAAAGGGCCAATGATAGAATGACATTTCTAAAAGATTGTGTAATCAAAAATAAAGAATGCTGGATTCTTATTCATTGCTTGTGTTACCTCCTGTATAGGCTCTAATTACTGAATTTGAAGAAAAATTATAAACTTCTTAGTTCAGGAACAATGTCTCATCATTGTATCACTTTTTCACCCCGTACAATACTTTTCCAATTAGATTGTAAAATAATTTATGTTTAACTCTCTAAAACTCTGTCTCAATTAAATGGGGGCTTAACTGGATGATTTCTTAAATATGGTTGAGCTCTCATATCCTCTGTTGTCATGCTTCTATAGATGTGGGAATGTAAATATTATGTTTTTCATCTGTGAAGAAACTGAATCTCTTTTATTTTTCCATTAAATTTCATCCAACAAGTAAATTGTTATTTTCTTGATTTGTTCTAAAGAAGGCAGAAGACTAAACTGGTTGTTTTCACTAGTGTCATTTGACAAATACTTCTGACTATTTCTTCTGTACCATATGAGACTGCACATTCTGGGCCCCTGGGCTATGTGACTAGTTCTGACCAATGACCTGTAAGCCGACAGCAACATGCCATTTTAGGGATAGATCATCTAACCACTAGCTTGATACCTATCAGTGTTCTTATTTATATCTGGCACAGTGATTGACAGTGGTCAAGATCTTGGCTATTTCTGCTAACTGCAGTGAGCAGAAACCCTCCTGCCAACAAAGGTTGAACAGGTAAAGGAAGCAAGAAAGGGAATAGTTCTTGTTTTAAGCCACTGAAATTTGTGGTTAGTTATTACCACCACATAACTTCCTGAGCATTGTTATTATATAAGAAAATAAAACCCAAAACAAAACAAAAAATAAAGCTATACTTTGAATAAACTAACAGAAAACTCTACAGTTTGAAATATTCAAACATTTTACTCAAAAGCTGCAATCCCAGAGTTAGAATTTTTTAAATGTGAGTTTTAACACTCTTTCCAATACAAAACACACAATAGGCAGTGAGAAGTAATGTTCAAGTGATGGTGAAGAGTACCTGAAGGTTTCAAGAACTACAAATGAAAGTTAACATAAATGCCTACACTATAAACATTGACATTATTGCATACATACTAAAGTATCTCTTTTAGACAAAAAATAAGTCACTGATAGGTCTGGTATTTATTTCAAGTATTTGTAATTAAAATTTATATTTTGGCCTTTTTTGTATTGTTGAAAGAATCACTTATTTTAATAAAATCAATAAAATAATAAAGATAAATTAATGTAACCATGAAAGGAATAAATGTTAAGTATGTGTTAAACAATACTATTTAACTATATTTTTAAAATCTCCCAGTTTAGCAAATGCCAATATAAAAAATCAGAAAAGGTTTATGTATTCTGTTTACAAAAAAAACAGAAGAATATAAGAAAATTTACCATTGAAATTTCATTACTGTGAAGGGTTTAGCAGAATGTTTACAGAATAATTTAGGTTTTGTTTTCAGATTTTTAAATGCCTTCACGATTTTTCATTTCTCCCAAGTAAATTTTTAAATAATTTGAACTGTTTCTTTTGTCTTCCTGGTGCTTTTAAAATTTGAAGAACTAATTTTTATCCATTTATATAAAAAATGTAACTCAACAAAGAGATGTCCTTACCTCTGAGCCATTCCTAAACTGTCAGGTAATTTAATGCAAATGCTTATCTGAAAATAATATAGTAATATGAAATTCAATAATTACACCCACATTTCTAGAAAACTATTTCAATACCTATTTGAATAGTTTGTCCCCATTTCCATCTTCTATTGTCAATACCTGTTTGAATAGTTTGTCCCCATTTCCGTCTTCTATTTGTGAATTTGCTATGCATTTGTAAGTATAGTAAGCATATAAATTGTCTTTGACTTTATTTTACTTATTTATTAAACTCAGTTCCATACTGGTACATCATCTTCATGTTTGTACACTTTTATTCTCAACCCGATTTGACATTAAACCTAAAATATGCAGGTGCAGAGCCTTAATAAAGGCCTGGATGTGCTTCACTATTTCTAGTAATACTATAATAGGGCAGTCATTTGGATCACAACTTCTTGAATCTAGTGCCTGAGCTTGGTGGTGATTCAGTTTTTCTTTGGAGCAGCTTAAGTGCTAGAATGACTGAATATAATTCAATCAGATTAAATGCTGTTACAAAGGAGCTGGCTTTCCTTAGAGTGAAAATCAGATCTGCACCCTCATTATGTTTTACTACAATTATTACAAGGGCTGATCTTTCTGCTTCAGTCTTTGCCATCTGCAACGCATTGTGTGCCCTGCTCCCAGAGGAATATGTAAACACAATCCGGTCTTCCTTGTGGTTAACAATATTTGAAGTACTTCATGTTGACTGCAGGCTAACGTCCAAATTCCTTAGAATTGTTTACAAGATTCTTCATGATCCGTTCTCAACATACAGACTCATTGATAAAGACTTCTTTAATTCTATCAGACAAAGTTAGTCACACTTCCTTCAGGCTCTCAATGTCCATGTGTCATCTATTATGTCACTTGTCTCATTTGAGTCTAATCATTTTATATATCTGCGCACTGCTCTGTGAACCCTTAAGGGAAGAAACTGAAATTTATTCATCTTTGTATCCTAAATGTCCCCTTCATGCAGTTCCTGTCTTTCCTAGTTCCATATCTTCTTCCATAGAGAATTTTACAACTGAAATAATACAATTTAAACAACGATGACCACAATAATGACAGTATTTATTAAACCCTTACTATTATTCAATATGATGCTGTATGAAATACAGATATCGATGTAAAAAGGTAACGTTACTACTAACGGTCGACTAATTAGGATGAGGCCATTTTTATATATCCACTGCAAAATCCTTATAGTTGTATTTCTTAGGCCTGGAGATGACTCAGAGTAGAGTGCCAGTAATAATTCAAAAGCTGAAAGAAGTAATGAAATACACGTGTAATAATTGTTTTTTAAAAACTTATTTAAAAGTATTTCCAGGTATAACAAACTGCAAGCTTTCTAACTCAACAAAAATAAGAGTGTTGCCTATTTGACTAGCACATTGATCAATGTGAATCTTGACTAGCACACTGATTCAAGAGACTGTTCCCACAAAATGAGTTATAACTTATTTGCCTATGTCTCAGTTTGGGTTCCTCTAGAAGCAGACCCTGAAACAAAAATTTGACTTTAAAAGTGTCTAAGACATAATCACAGAATGTAGAATGTAGAGTGGTATAGTGGGAGGAATGGGAGAAAGTTCCACAGAAAAGTCAAAGTGGCCAGCAAAAGATGCAAACTGCTGATAAGTTCAACAGAAAAGGGAAAGTGGCCAATAAAAGTCAAACTGCTGATCACTGTGGGCAACTGAGGGGTAATCCTGCTAGAAAACTATGGGAGACAATGTAGACCACCCCTGGGGTTATCCCACCATGTGACCATTTCTTCTCTAATTTCCATTATTCATTGGTTAATACTTGGGCTAGGGGAATTAAATTCTCCCAGAACTTCTGATCTGCCCTTTGTGCAGAGATGAGAGAAGTACTCATGTTGCTATCTGCAGGGATGTATAATAGGACCCTCTTGGCTTATACTGAAACAGTGAGTGCTAAGGAGACATTGATAAAACAGCATCATCTGCTAGAGCCTATTTCTCATGAGCCTCTTCTTCCAGCAAAATAGATTTTTAACTTGAGCTACACACACACACACACACACACACACACACATATACACACACACAGATAGACATATAAATTGACAGATAGGTGTGTATATGATATATGAAAGCTGTGTTCCAACTGGATGTCGTTTTGACATCTCAACAGTACATGGTCAAAATTGAATTCATTATCTTTGCTCTCAATCCTTGAAAACCTCAGTGTGTCTCTCACACAGGCTCCTGTCATTCTGTATTTCAACGGATCAGTTGCCCATGTCCAAAATATGAGTCCTCTTTAATCACTTCTCCTAGGTACCAAGTCATGTCAATTCTCTTCCTACATACAGCTTGAACCTGTCCTCTGCAGGCCACCTTCAATTCTCACTTGAATTTCTATAACAGTTTCCGAAGTGTCTTATGGGCCTCTCTCAAATAATTGTATAGCACTCTATTAAATTTCTACACTATCTATTTCATTTTAAAATTGTAACTATTTGTCATTCTGTATCTCTAATTACATTATAAATAACTTGAAGTTAAGACCTAGATTTTGTTCATTGTTTTATCTCAACTTTGGAGCCTGGCCTATATCAAACCTTCAGTCAGTTATTTTAACATGAATGAATGAATGAATGAATGAATGAATGAATGAATGAGTAGAATGGATCCTTTTGTATTTCATGTGTGGTAGTAATTTGATAGTAATTTGAGCTCAGGCAGATAGAAATTATCAAAAACATTTTGAAAGAGAAAGCCTTTGTCATATGTGATTAGTCTTGCATTCTTTTATGTCTACTCTTTCTCTGATTGGATTGAATGTGACTGAGAAGTCATGAGCCTATTGATTTTTGTTTTGATTTTGAGACAGTCTCGCTCTGTCATTCAGGCTGGAGTGTGTAGTGGTACAATCTCATCTCACTGCAACCTTTGCCTCCCTGGTTGAAGGGAACCTTTTGCCTCAGCCACCAGAGTAGCTGGGATGACAGAGGTGTGCCACTACACCTGGCTAATATTTGTATTTTTCATAGAAATGGGGTTTTGCTGTGTTTCTCAGGCTGGTCTTGAACTCCTGGACTCAAGTGATCCTCCCACCTCGACCTCCCAAAGTGCTGGGATTT
Source organism: Cheracebus regulus (assembly GCA_963574635.1). NCBI lineage: Eukaryota > Metazoa > Chordata > Mammalia > Primates > Pitheciidae > Cheracebus > Cheracebus regulus. Next base: position 59,744 of record CAUYQU010060218.1, read on the forward strand.
ACAGGCATGACCCAGTGTGCTCAGCCCCTATTGATGGGTTATAGGATATTACTCTGAATGCAATTCCTGTTTGATTAATAGGCAAGTGGTATGTACAATAGCTTGTCTTAATGTTTAAAAAACCATTTGCTTCATTGGGAATATCACCCTCA